>CAJVPL010000191.1:0-36664 GCA_910591945.1 Ambispora gerdemannii
ATGTTCTTTGTAATACATCTTAATTTTTGTTGATCAATAATTAAGTAATTACGAATTTTTTTGATGAAATGATAACACTATCTTTTCTACCTTTTTTATCTTCATTATTTATCTTTTCTACCTTTTCTATCTTTATTATTTACCTTTTCTACCTTTACTATCTTTACTTTCTATCTTTTTTACCTTTTTCTATTTACCTTTTTACCTTTTATATATATATCTTTTTATAATTTTATAATGTAGATAGAACTAAAATATATTGAGAAATTTTGTATAAATAGAAGTGCTCTCTTATGTTTCAATCTCATGTTTCAATGCTTAAACAATTTAATAAATTTTAATCTTGATATAATAAGTTAATGACTGTCTTATTGTTATAAAATTAATATTTATTTTTGTATCTTCTTTTGTCAAAACAAGTTGTCTGGCAAAAATAATTTGTTGATTAAACTTCAAATCTTGTAATTCAAGTTACTTTTTATAAATCTTGAGTGAGATCAAGAAACTGAATATTGATTTGTGTAGAATTGAATTTCTGATTATTATTTTTGTTTTTGAATTTAAAAAAGATGGCTAAGTATTTTTGGATAAGTATATTAATTTGCTATAGCATTATTTTTGATATAGTTATGCATTGCAATTTTAAATAAGTGATATTGATTTGTATAATTGTATATCACAACTTTAAATAAGTGATATTGATTTGTATAATTGTTCACTGCAACTTTAAATAAGTAATATTGGTTTGTATAGTTATATACTGCAACTCTAAATAAGTAATATTTCTTTTAGTTATTCATTTTCTTTGATATTAAAAGCACTAGAACGTATAACTACAAGTATAGAAATATCAATATCCTTTTTCTTAGTTAGTAATCTCTTTTTATTAATTATCTCTCTAAATACACTCTTCCAATCTCTCTTTTCATTCTTGATAGAATTGTTTAACAATTTCTGTCAAAATTGATACAGGCTTAAATATTTATTTTTGCATTGACCAATTTTATTAGTCTATTCCTCTCTTCCAACTCATATAATTCTTTTACTAATAGTAAAGAAATTCTTCATTTAAAGTAACTGTAGCAGTATAGTGCTATTAATTTTGTGAATTCATTTTTATTGTTGACAAGGTGAGCTTTTTTGACACTTAATTTTCTAATGCTCTTAGCTAATTTACTTCTAAGTTTTGGAACTAAATCAAAAAGTTGTCCAACTAATATATTTGTTTTTGTTATTTATAGGTCTCTTACAATTGAGTATGAAGTTAGCTGAGAAGTAATTGGTGGTTGAGTGATATTTCCAGTCTTTTTAACTTTTTGGTTTGATTATTTTTATTTTGTGCTCTGATTCTTTATTCTCTTTTAACTTTTCTTCCTCTTTATCTTCTATTTCTTTTTTATTTCCTTCTTCATCTAGGCATTATCTTTTATCAGTGTATGCTTCAAACAAATTTAAGTTTGAGAGGTTTAATGATGATTGCGTGTTTTTACTCTCAGAAAATACATCAATTAGTTTTTTGGCTGCTCTTGTTATTGGCTAGCAACAAATTGATTGAGTAGTTATTGAAGAACTTTGATCTGATCAGTTGATTGATTATTTACTGATTGTTGATTTGATATATTGTTAATAATTGGTACTTGTCTATTGATATTAAAATTATTATTGTTATTATTCAGATTATTATTGTTGCTAATTGAACAGTCTCTTTTAATATGACCTGATTGTTCACAAGTATAACATACTATATTTGCTAGCTGTTGATACTGTCTATTTTGTTGTGATCTTTGTTGTCGATAATTATTTTGGAAATTTCTTCTTGGTTAATTGTATTGACTTTGCTGATTTTGTTAACTTGAAAGATTGATTATCAACTAATTAAATTGTTGGATGAGAGTAGTAATAACATTACTCAATTTATTTGTTTGAGTATTTGGAATATTTGAAGTATATTTGTTCATATATACTATTACTGATGTTTGATTTTGATATATTAATTTATAGATCTTTGCTCTATTCAAGATAACAGTTCAAGTTTGATCATTATGTAATTTTACCATCAGATACAATTCAGATAATAGATCATTTATTAGTCTTCTTGCTTTTATAACTTCTGAATATTGGAATTCATCACCTTCTACTCTTCTATATAATTTTTGTAAAGTGCTTGCATAAGAGTCAATATTTTCATTCAAATTTTGTTGTTTCTTTTCTAATTCAGTTGTCCAAATCTCAACCAAGATTGTTGTATGAAAGATATTTATAAAATTAATATTAAAGTCAGTATTATCATTATTTCCAGTTCATTGAGTTATTCTATTTTCATTTTAGAAAGTAATACTTAATTCATTATTCACCAATTAAAGATTGAATCTTTTAAATAAGCTGGTATTACTACTAGTTTTCTGGTATTATTGGTTCTATTTGCATTATATGCTCTAGTAAATTATTCCAACTAACTAATTGGATCCTGGTTTTCTTCACTGAAGTTAAAGATATCAACTATTTTTGATTCTTTCATGAGTTGATTGGTGAGTGCTTGTGTATTATTTTGCATATTGTTATTCAAGATATTCAAGATATTATTTTGTTGTAAAATTGCAGCAATTAGTTGTTAAAGTATTACTGTCAAGTTTTGAAAGTCAGCTTGTTGTGTTATATTACCTTGAAATAGTAAGTCTAAATTTAAATTTTCTGATATATTATCTTTATTATCTTCTTGTTAAATTATAATTTAATTAATATAATCTTCTGGATCTATTTCAGATATAGTATTTACAAATGTCTTTCACCAGAGTTGAGTTAAGTATTGTATAAGATTGAATTAAGTAGATTAGTGATTAATCTTCTTTGTTATTTTTTAGTAGTTATAACTGAATAAATTAATTGATTAAATATTATTTGTAATTGCTGGCTATATACTATTACTCCACAATCAGATATTCAAGTCCAAAAGTTAATGAACTTGTAGTCTTCTCTTTCATCAATATCAAAGGATGAATAACAAATATAATAATAAGATAGTAAAAGGTAGCATGTTGAATTTAAATTATCTTTTAATTTATGTGTTAATAAGTATGCATTAACAATTACTCCAAAGAAAGTGTAGATATGATTCATGAAAAAGAGATATAATTTAATTTTTGGTAGAAGGTACTAACTGTTATTTTAATCCTTTTAATAATATTTATATAGCAAAAGATCTTAACAGATTTCTTCTTATAGTTATAAGAGAAAAAATAGATCAAGTTAAGTTTATTATTAAGAAAGTTATATGTTATAATTATGATAGATTCAAGATAATTTTATTAACAAAGCTTCTTTATTACTATACTTTTCACTATTGCTATCTCAGTCAGTATTCTGCACATAGATTATACAAGTATATAATACAAAAATAAAAATATTACATAGAATATTTCAAGTTTATAATCAAAACTATACTAAAAATTAAAGAATAATTATAAGGTATTTAATAAGTGAATTCATTATTAAGAACTTATTAACTTCTATGAAACTTATCTTTTTGCTATCAAATGAAGTGCACTTATATATAAAATTGATTATTACAAGAATCTCTAAATATTCATAACACTAAACTAGCAAAATTTCTATAGTTCTAAAAATCAATGTTTCAAATTATCAATAGTTCAATATTTCTAATAATCAATAGTTCAAATATTGAAGATTTAATATATCTATTATATTGATATTAAGGATGCTTGCCTAAATTCTTTCAGAAAAATATCGTCATAATTTCGACGGGTTACATACTAATTGTTAATTAGAATTTTGACATAATTTCAGTTACGATGGGTTTCAAAATTCGTCAAAATTTCGACGGGTTATTTACTAATAGTTTATTATAATTTCAACAGAATTTAGACAGTCACTAAGAGATTTCGACAAGCAACCTTACTTTGATACTTGCTTACGTGTTTATTACATGCATTATGAATAGATTTATTTAGCTTACCACAATCCTGCCTTCTCACATATACTCGAAGCCAGAGAAAAAATTACTAATGCGAGTTCACATTGTTCATGTGATTAAAATTTGCAGGCCGTCTCAGAAAAATGCCAAAAAAAATTCTGATTATATATGTTTGGCATCGATATCCAAAATACATGCAAAAAGTAAACACGTGATTTTTGGCAGGGGGATCCGGCTGAAATTTTGCCAAGAAAAATTCTCTATAGCAGTATATCAAGGTATTTTGCCTAATTTTAGAATTGTCTACTCACTAAAGTTCATGCCCAGAATTAGATAAGTCTGATATATGATTTTCAAGAATATCAAGCTTTGCATGTAATTCGGTCTGCTTTTTTTGACGATAATACTCTCTTTTTTGATACTTACTCACATAATTCCGACACATGTCATATGTAGAATAAGTTAATTTATCACATTCTTTACAAGGAATTCATGTAGGAGAATTTCAATGAAGTTTACATCCTTCCGGCCGATAACAATCTTGATTGCAAACTTTGCCAGTTCTAAGAATATATGAACAACGATATAGTCCCATATTTATTTGTATAGAATAATTAATTTCATTTTAAAGTTTTTCGGGTTAAGTATAACACTTATTTCTGAGTTAAATATAACACTTTTAGTTTATAACTATATACTTTGTATACAAATCAATAAAATGAGTCTGTCTAGTGAAGCTAAAAAGCGTCTATATAAATCATTAGAACAACAATGTCTAAATCAAAAATTGGCCAAATATAATAAGGCAAAAATAATTCTCAAAGATTTAACGGATCTTGACTATAAACCTGGTCATGGAGAGCATACATATTATAAATACTGACTTAAATTCAATGGCCATACCAACTCTGCTGATAGAAATGAAACAGCACTTTTAAAGGTATACCAATCCGAAGAGATTCATTCTCAATATATAATTTGTGTGGCAGAAAAAGGTTATACAGTGATCAATCATCCTACCGAAGTTTATAGAATGCCAAATACACACAAATGTATTAATAGAAATCAGTTTCTTCGTTTAATAATCGATATTGATGCAAGGCAAAAGCCTGATCCATCTAATCCTGAACTTCCTTCTCTAGATAGTAAGAAAATTATTCGTGGAAATTTGATATCTCGAATTTTAGTTGCTTGTGCGGATGCATTAAGCCTGATATCAAATTGTATGCCTTTCTTAAATTCTTTTGCATTAGCAAGTTCGTCAAATACTAATAAATGCAGTTGGCATATTATTTATCCTCATGTCCAATTCATAGATTATAGAGAACTTAAGGGTTTTACAGAAAAGGTTATAGAATTAGTTGGGAAACCTTATTTGGAGTTCATTGATATTGGTCTTCCCAAAAAACATTTCAATCTTTGGTTACTTGGATCAGCAAAAGAAGAATGCATAAAAAGACCTGCTATTTCTTCCGTAAAAAATGGTTTTCAAAAGCTAGAGGATTATTTAGTTCAGCCTAAAGAGAATTATTCCGTGATCTGACCACGAACCTTTTCTGATGAGAAACCAGTAGAAGAGGAATACCAACCTATCAAGGATGAAAATGTCTTAGTTAAAGGAGCCAATCTAATTATTGCAAAATATGGGTGGCTCCAGATTGGAAGAACTGAGAAAGGGTTTATCAACTTTGAATCACAATCGGTTAAAGAATGCCCTATATGTGATGTTAAACATGATAAGAATCAACTCTATGGATTTATTCGAAAAAATGAAGATTTCATACTTAAATGTTATCGCCAAAAACAGTACAAGCTGGATCATAAGGGACTGAGCTTTGGTAAGGTATCAGACAAAATCGAATTGAAAGAAAAATCCAAGAAGTAGTGATTGATTGAAAGATTACCCAAGGCTATAAAACATTCACGCCCACTAGCAGAATTATCTGGAAAAAATATCAATGTCAGCGAAATGAAAGATGTCCCAGAAGCTTATCTAGATTTCTTAAGTGAGGAATCCACTACAACTCTTATTCGCTCACCTGTAATGACAGGAAAAACAAAAGGCCTAAAAAATATTCTCAATTCCTTAGCTAAAGAGGGAGTTAGCCTGCCATATTTTATTTGGGATTCATATCGCAAGACGCTTAGTAATGAGACTAAAGCCAAAGTTGATATATTACAAAGTGCAGGATTGCGTATATGCAATTATCAAGAAGTTGAAGGAGATTTAGCTATATGCGATTGGGATGTTATTATTGTTCAGGTTGAAAGTACACATCGTCTTTCTCTTTTTGGAGGTCATTCTTACGTAGTTATCTTGGATGAAGTAAATGCTATTATGCATCAAATGAATAGTGGAATTCATGCTCGAGAATCTGAAAATGCCATGCGAGATTTGTTAAAGTCGGCAGTTCATGTTGTAGCTATGGATACCTTTGTGAATGAAAGTACATTAACCTTTTTAAGACAATATCGAGGTAAAAATATACGAGTTTTTGATAATAAGTATCAGCCACATAAAGGTAAGTCTGTAAAAATTCTTTATGATCCAGACAAAGGAGCAGAGGCTATACGTAGAGGTCTTAAGATGCTTGAAGAAGGTAAGCGGGTTGCCTTTTCAGTTACTGCATGCAAAAAAGCTAGAGCTATAGCTATTCAAGCTTCTAAGTTATTAAAACCAGATGGCTCATGCGTTTTATCACGAGTTTATTTTGGTCAAATGGATGGAAAACAGCGTCAAGAGGATTTTACTAATATCAATGCTACTTGGAGTGCTCTTGATTGCGTGGTTTATACAAGTACTGTAGAAGCCAGTATTTCCTTTGAAATTTCTAATCATTTTGATGCAGTTATAGGAATAAGCAATATTAACACAGGAGTACATGCTGAAGCTTTTGCGCAAATGTTTTATCGAGTACGTAATTGTCTGCATCATACTATTTCTCTTTATAATAGTAAAAAAACTGGCATCTTCAAAGAACTGAATCGTGATCTCATTCGTGCTGAACTCTCTGCCTTGAGACCTGGAGATTTACCAACTGCTATAAAAGGACATCGTAAATGGGACAAAATTGCTGATTGTTATATTATTGACTCGTTACCAGCAGTCGAAACTTATATTGAGGTTGAATATCAGAAACGCCTATCTGCCAAATATTTTCCCAAAATTCTATGCAGTCTCATTGCTAGTATTGGTGCAACACTTGAATTAATTTCAACAGAAGGTATCAAAGCTTCTCGTACAGAAGTATCTTATACTATTAAGGAGATTGAGAAAAAGATCAAAGACTCTGATGCAGAATCAATAGCCAATGCACCTGATATTACTCCTGATGAAGCTGAAATACTTAAACTAAATCTTGAATGATCATTTGCTGACAATATGACTTTACAACGTTATTATTTATAGAGAATATATGCTTCAGGTGATATTGGTGGCAAGGATGATATTCAAGACTGGAGTATGAATAATGATGATTGGATTAAACTTTGTAATAAAAATTTTGTGAAAAAATTCAATAATCCTGAATCTTTACAATATTTTAGAAGACTGGCATGTTTCAGAAGACAAGGTTCTAATGCAACAAAAGCTATAAAAAATCTGGAAATCAAAGAAGAAATGCAATGAGAAGATTCACATGATTCTATGGATCCATCCTCCGTCAATTTGCACAAATTCTATTCGGTAAAACAATGGAAAGCAGTGCATAACCTTTTCCAATCATTAGGATTCACCGACATTGATGACACAAATATTCTTTCTGGTGATGACATAGCAAAAGCTTTCGAACAATCACGGGAAAAAATTGTTAAAATTCGAGAAGATGCATTATTACTCTTTGGTTTTAAGACCAAAGCTAAAGGAATGCCAGATCTCAATGCTACAATAAAATTTATTAATGCAATACTAGATAATTGATGTGGTTATACTATAAAAAGCGAGTGAAAATTGGTAGGATCTAAAGGACAACAGGTTTGGAAAAACACATATTGGATTTATTGCGTATCACGTGATGGAGCTGGATTTGGAACTATAAAAAGAATAAAGGCTATAAAGTTGAATGATCCTAATTATCATCCTACAATTCCAATTCTTCCACCATACAAGCCAGAATCAATTGATGAAACTCAGGAACTTTTTGATTTAATACCCATTACTACTGATATCACCATTTCAAAATCCAGTAATGAGGTTTGTAAAAATAATTCTTGTAATAATATAGCAGGAAAAGACTCGTCTTCAACTCCTGAAATTTCAGCCGAGGGGCCCTGCCAAAATTCTATTACCGATTCTGAACAATTCTCAAGCATTACTGAAGCTAAAAAAGAGTTACCTGAATCCTTAATTTCTTTATCTTCAGAATATCTCATCAAAAATGAATCTGATATAAGTACTCTTATCCTTCTTTTACAACAAAAATTCCAAATGTCAAAAGAAAAATTGAAATAATGGCAAGATAATTAAAATTATTGGAAAAAAGAGCGTGAGAGTATGAATGAGGTCACTTTCTTGGAATATAAACGAAATTTTAAGGCTAAAATGAAAGTTCCTACTACTCCACACAAAAAAGAACTGAAAAGTAAATCTTTGGCTCTTATCAAATATATATAACCTAGCTAAATAGTAATTTCTGGAGCAGAGAGATTGTTACATTCAGCTAGTTATACATTTTGGGTAAGGGGGTTTTTGTCACCTCTTACAATAAGTATTCAGAAAAATTTAAATCAAAAATTAATATGCTGATACCTAGATTATACAAGAGGGTTTTTGTGTCGTGGAATTTTGATCAAAATAAAGTTCTGGATAAGTGCTTTCGGTATATAGATTAAGGTACGTAGTCGATGACCATTTTTGTGATGTGCAATTTTGTCAATCATTACGTAAGCTCGTGACAAAAATTTCGGATAAGTGATATGCAAAGGTAAAAGAAAATTTTAGCGAATTGCCATTATTAAAATCTTGTAAACCTGCGATATAGGCTCGATATATAGATAAGCTAGGTTAATTGATAACTGTTTTTGTGTCGCGCAATTTTGATACTTTATACAGACTTATCATTATATCGATTTAGTAATACGTCAAGGTTATCAAAAAAGTAATATGTCAAGGTTATCAAAAATATAGCTGATTCAGTAATATGTCAAGGTTATCAAAAATATAGCCAATTCAGTAATATGTCAAGGTTATCAAAAAAGTAATATGCCAAGATTTTCAAAAAAGTAATACGCTAAGGTTTTCAAAAAAGTAATACATCAAAGTTTTCAAAAAAATAATACGTCAAGGTTATCAAATGTGATCCAATTTTTTAACATAAAGCAAAGTACTCGAAGGCACCAACTATGCGAGAAAGAGTTCTGGAATTGAAAAATATAGCTAACTTTCGGTAATACGTCAAGGAATAATTATTACAGATATATATATATTATAAAATTATGCTTTGGTGTATTACCAAATGGGGATATCATTTTGGCACGATGTGCCTCAAACCTAATAACCAAAGTAGGAATACTACATATGGATAACATTTAATAATATCAACTATGTAAGAAATAATTCCAGGTTGTGAAAACATAGCATAGTTTTGGTAATACGCCAAGGTAAAATTATTACAGATATATATATTATAAAATTATGCTTTGATGTATTACCAGATAGGAGTACTAATTCGGCACTATGTGTCTCATTCTCAGATGATATTTGAATGAATTATACGAAGCTAACAATTCGGCACGTAGTGCCTCATCCTCGAGTGCATCACACAAAGCCAGGTCATAAATACTATTTCGGCACTATGTGCCTCAAACCTGGCCCTCATCGAGGAATTAACCAGAAAGCTAAGGCACTACGTGCCAGGTTCGGGCATAGCCCTCACATCGGGTCCACAAATAACGACATATGATCTAATAAATCGTCGGGTATATTTTTTTTACCCATGACAGAAATCGATCATGATTTCCAAACTGACATTCGATAGTTCACTGTCTTTCTTATTTAAACTTTTTATTCAAATCTTATTAAAATAATGTCTAAAGAACAAACACAACAACAAACTAATTCTCCAGATGATAGTTCTTTCACTAAAATAGCATATTCTCAATCTGAAGATATATTCAATCTAATGTCAACTACACGTGTATCCTAGCAACGAAAATTGATCTCAATCGAGAAATCGGCATATGATATGTCATATGTGTCGTGACATACAAAACACGACACTAATTCGGATATGGGATATATATCTCCCATGTGTTAAAAAATTTGGATTATGACACCCATTTGGGTATGGAGTATATATCTCCCACGTGTCACAAAATTTGGATCACGACACCCTGATCTGTGTTATATTTCACAACCCATGACACATATCTGAGTATATTATAGTATAATCTAAGTAGTTAATAATTTCCTGGAAACTATTAACTACTTTAATTGTTATTATACTTAATAATACTAAAATACTTAAAATTATTATAAAAATATCAAAGCAATTAATTTATTTTTTTATTATGAAACTTTCTTTTTTGTAATATATTTCTTTTTTATTTTATAAATAAACAATAAATAATTCCAGTAAAAATTAATATAGGACTTAAAAACTTCATCTTTTATTATTATTTTGTTTATTATTTAATTCTCTTTCAATTATTGTTCATGTTTGCAAGTTAATTCATCAATTAGTAAGCAAATCTATAATATTATTCTTTTATTTTATTCTCTGAAATAATATAAAAGTGTTACTTATTTTTGGACTTTTATGATAATTCTCTAAATGTTTATTATCAATTTCAACTATTTTACACCAATTTTTAACTCTGATTATAATTTACAATTTTATCTTGAACTGATTCAAAGTTTGAACCAAACTCAAACTAGGTTTAGGATTGAATTTGAATTTTTTTGAACTGACTTCAGATTCAAACCAAACCAGACTTTTTCAGAACCCTAATTTCAATACCACTTTCTAATATATAAGTTATGTTTGCATCACTAATATCACGAAAATGTAGGTGGTGCCTCAAGGCATTCAGTGTGACCCAAAATTTCGGCGCCTCCTGCGCGAGAAACGAGTCTTTCTCGAGTCAATCACGAAAATTACAAAATTTTTGTAAGTTTAAATGAGTATAGTGTAGGAGAAATAAGAGTTCTATTCTGATCTGTACTTTTAATCCAGTCAATCACAAAATCAAAATTGTCGGTTTGAAAAATATGCATGGTAATATTGGTTTTTTGATGTGTAAATTTTTAATTTTAATGTTATTAAATGCCCCGAATTTTATTATAAATAAATGGAAATTTTTTTTAAAAAACAAAGTGAATAAGATATCGTCATCAAGGTTTTTGTTCCTTAGCAGCTTTACAAGATGGTGGAATCGGCGAATTGGGATCAATTGGTGGAAGTGCGACTCTTCCCACTTTGAAGTAGGTGTGGTGGTCGCGATAAAACGAAGTCCAATCTTCTATACTCTAAATTAAGAAATAACAAATCGATTAAATAATCAAAGACGTAGAATTATGGACGTAATAGACGTAAATAAATACCTTTAATTCATTTGGAGTCAACCCACGTAAATCGTGAGACAAATGTGACGGCGAATCAAAGCATCCAGTGACATATGCTCGCGACGCATCTCGTCCCGAGAAAAATCCGTATGAACCGCCCTTTTTGGATTTTATTTAAATTAATTGTTTAACAAAAATCCCATTACTTGTAATTATACCCTCTTTTTAGAAGAACAGGCAGACACCAAAAATGAAAAGATCAAAGGGTCGATATAAACTAATCAATTACCTTTCCGTAATAGTCTCTTCCTTGAGTAACATCAAAAACTTCACCACTATTATGATTAAATGAGAATACATGAACAAAATATTTTTAAAGAGAAAAAACATCATCTTGAAAACTTACCTTATAGCAAGATAGATCGGAAGCTCAGGATCAGATCCATCATATTTTGATAACTCCTCCAAAGTGAACACGGTTTCTTTACGCTAGTTTTTTTTTGAAATCAAAGCATAAACCAATCAAAAACGAACAATTGATCTTTTTCCTTTCTCCTTCGAAAATCCATATTTCTCTCCCAATAAAAAATATAATCCTACCGGAATCCAGTTCCGCCAATTAGTGTATTTACCCTTATAATCCCAAGTCCAAGTCTCTGTAAAAAAATACGACGACAAAAAGAATACCGCTAACAAAATACCCAAAATTTTAAACAGGTTCACGAAAAAACTGTTGCTACTAGATTCTGACCGATATTTTTTCGAGTCTTGGCCATTATCGCTTGCGACATCTAACGAGGAATCACAATATATTTTTTTACGAAGTGACATTTTATCAGCGTCCTCGTATCAATCAATGTACGTAGAACTCGTTTTTTTTTAATAAATTGATTTGGTCAAGGTATTCTCGCGCGTAAATTATTTATATTTTATTTGACAATGAACAATGACGATGATCCAAAATAAGGTTTCATATCACCCGATTCGAGTATTTGCCGAATTATTTCCATTTAATTTCGGCATATGCGAACAGTTTTATACACGTAAATGACGATCACATTTCCTATGCTGCGAGAAAAATCAGATATGCCGCAAGAACTTACCACTGTTCTAACAGGGCTTAAATGCAAAAAATGCAGGTAATTTTTAATTAATTAATTAATTAATTAACTAATCATCTAATAACTTAACACAAATATTATTCCCCTTCGCCAAGAAACATAATTATATCACCCGAGAACTTTGTTGAACACGAATCAGGAAAAGGTCAACTCGCCTTTTCATTTAAAAAGCGCGACGCGTCAATAAAAAATGATGTTGATCAAAACATTAAATGCTCGGCGTACTTTATCGAACCATTACAATGGATAATTGATGCGCATCAAGGAGAATTGGACGGCAAGATTTTGTGTCCAAAGTGTAATTCTAAATTGGGTAATTATAACTGGGCAGGTTTGTTCATTTCTTTGATTTATTTTTTTGACAAGATTTTTGTATTCGTGATAATTTACGGGTTTTATTGATTTCGTGCCAAAGGAATGCAATGTTCATGTGGTGCTTGGATAACACCTTCATTTTCAATACATCGTGAACGTGTCGACGAAGTAATCACAAGATCAATTACACCACCGACTTGATACTCTTTTTTTCCTTAAAAAAACGCACCTTACATTTTTTCTTTCCTTCATCTATTGTCCGGAGAAATTTATTCATGTGTGCCAAAATTTTCTTTTTTAAAAGCAACAATGATTAATAATACGCCAAATCATTATTGTTATTATTATCATTGTTAATAATTATTATTAAAGTTACAATGTTATGAAGACCATAGTTCTTTTATAAACCAATCTGCGATGTGCTCCTTGTCTCTGGATTTTCGTTGTCTTCGAAGTGATTCTGTTGTTAATGTCTCTGATAAAGCATTATCATCTGAAATAGAAGATACTGGTGATACTAGGGTCAATGGTGACAGCGGTGTTGGTGATGCTTGCCGTGAAAGTGGCACGTTCTCTTTATCAATAATAATCTCACTATAATTATTGTTCGTGTCTGTTATTCTTGTAGTTTTTGTTCTGGTTGGCATCGTAGTAGTTGAAGCATTTGTCTCATTATTACTAGATAACGGCGGATCATGTTCCACGACTCCTTGACTACTTATATAATAATAAAATGCAAAATTCGGTGCAATCGACGATTTTGCGATTTTTATCCGAAAAATATTCTTACATGATGATAAAATTGACGACGACGTAGTATACGAGGAAGTCATCATCTTCAACAGATCGTTATGACAAAACTCAATGATGAGTCGCGTGGTGACTGAATGTGCCCAAGTGTTTCCTAGTGCGGCTGTTACCATCACTGCTGAGGAGTCTCGATCTATTTTTACATAATAACCATAATGAATAATAAAGGTTAACTTTGGTATTCGGTTAACAAAAATGTGAAATGCGGGTTTTTCCGTGTTCCAATAACCAACCGTATGTTTGTGTTCGTTTATACGATGGTAATAACAGCGACGACGACACGTCTGTATTGTACCTGTTCACTAGTAATTGATTTGTCACTATTATAGGAATGTGAAATGATTCGGCCAAGAATCTGTGAATTTAGCATTTTAAAAAATATAAATTCTTTTCAGAGTATAATCATAAGAGAAGAACAAAAGCAATTAATAATTACTTGAGATGTTTTGCCTCCTCAACTAGCAAATTATTCCTTTCGACCAGAATCTCAGAATTGCTTTGCCCATTGAAGAAACCATTACTACCATTACTCCCCCCAGAGACTCTGTATTCTTTCATCACCAGTGATCCGATAGAATCTATTATGACTATACGGATTTTTTTCATGATTATAAACTCTTGAAGGTTTTTTAGGCTAATTTTGATAGAATTTATTAGGAATTTTCTCGATTGGGAAAAGTTATATAATGAAAATTATTGTACCGTTCCAACATGTCCTTTGAAGATTTAACATCGAGAATGTGAATAGAATTTTTCATTTTTTCCAAATTACGTTGTCCTTTCAAATCTCTACGAGAAAAGTACTGTGGATATCGCGTTTCCGCAATTTCTACCAATCTAAATGCACGCACAACAACCAAGTCATCATCAGTATGTTGAGCAACCTTTAAGAAAAATGGTCACGATTACCAATAATCCCACACACTAGTTACAATAATCACCAACCTATCAGCCGACAACGAGCCTTCGGTATCAATAAAACACACACCACCATCCAACCCAGCCATCTCGATAGGTAAAGTAGCCTGTACAGAGAGCGTCAAACAAAATTGCGTTTTTCCACAACGTGGTGGTCCAACAATTTCCGTGACTGACGCGCAATGGATCCCACCACCTAGTGCAAAGTCTAGGTTTACAAGGGTCGTAGTGAAGAACGAAGGTGATAATTTCTTTATATCGTTGTTACCCAACATTTCGCGCACCTGCGATAAATAATAAACTGAATATTCTTACTCAAATTATATATGTGTGAGAAAAAACCTGACGACGCTCGCATTGGTGCATGCAGAGCGTCATCCACACAAAAGTTTTAAAAAGAAATATTAGTACCCTAACACTTTTCGGCGCAACCCAATGTGCGCATTTCCGTTGTACTACTCGGGCAGTTTCAAAGCTCCAGTCGCAACACTCGACCAGCTCTAGCTCTGTTCTGCTTAGTAGTCCATGGGTAGTGATTATCGGCTGGCGTGGGTACTCTTTGAGTTTTCGTAATTGTTTTGGCTCGAGTGCAAGATGTGGTGGAATTCTACAAAGACTACGGTTAGAAGTCATGAATTTTTAGACAAGTATTGACAGTCATATATGTATATGATATGATATATATATATATATGAAATATGAAAATAGGTATATCGCACGCGAAAATTATTGATCAGTATTTTTTTTGGTAATGATTGACAAAAAAAACACACACCAAAGATTATCATAATTTTCCGCCAGAATTAAGGTTACAATTCGATTTTTCGAAAAATTTTTCTGAGGATCAAATACAACGAATTTTTTTATTGATTTACGATCGTTTTAACGGTAGCTATTATGAAGAAATTTGCAATGTTTTGGAAAGCTTAGATAGAGATGATGTTTTCGTACTATATTTTTTTGAGAATAATGAAATATAAAAGCAATAGAATTAGGAAAAAGATAAATAACGTGAGAAGGAAATAAAAAAAATGGGTTTACAAACGTTGATTTTTACGAAAAAAAGTCGAAGGTAAAAATTTGACTATGACCAAAACAGAAAAGAATTGAAAAGAGAATAACGCAATAGATACAAAAAAAAATAAAGAATAAAAGAAATTCCATTGAAACAAAAACTTGAAAAATGCGGAAAAAGGGAATTTTAAAAAAGACGGTTTTTTTTGGTCAGGTTTGTGTTAGGCGATGATCGAATGAGAGTAGTGTGAATAAAGTGAATGAATGACAAAAATGCTATATTTAAGAGAATGATTGTTAATAAACCATTGTTTTCGCAAGTACCTAATTAAAGCAAGTGTCTTTTATCGCGTTTCACGCGTTGATTGGTTCATTAATTCACTATTCATTTATCTAACTGCTATTTAACTTTTAAGTTTTTCCCCCCATTCAATTGTTAAACTTAACACACATAACACGAATCTCTAGTATGATCACGAAAAGAAATAAATTTGTTAATAATGTGCATTATTTTAATAGTAATAATTCGTATTTATTATTTCAACATACCATTATCTTTTCGATCGTATTTGACGATCCTGTTTAAACTAAAACCGTGGGAACAAAAAAGATTGACCATGAGAATATATATATATATAAATAAATCAATATAAAATATAACAATAACTATTTTCATGTGAATTATTTTAGAATTACTATAATTACTGTTTATGGCAATTACAGTTGCAGTGTAGTGATCCATTGCCCGGGGTGCGAAACGACTCCGCAGCAGTGTTCCAAAAAAAACATTCTGTTAAAGCCGGAATTAAGGTAATAATAAAACTTAACTTACCCTTTATATAATTCAGACTTTTGAATTGACACAAACGTGTGTCTATACATGTATATGTGTGTCAGTGGTCTGTCTATGTTTTGAAAGAAGCATTGTCAATTGAAGATTCACAAAAGTCCATTTTTGTATGTATATAAAGGTTATCTCTGGGCTGAAAAAGAGAATTGAAAAGGCACAAACCGAAAAAAAAATAACGAATATGAGAAATAACGAATACGAAAAAATAGTAACAAAAAAATAACGCGCGAATTTGAAAATACGAAAAAGAAAAACCATGTCAAAACGGGCAAAATAAATCACAGCTAAGAAAATAAAAATAACATAACGATTAACCACAACTTTATTTTGTGCGTTCTGTTGCCCTTTCTTCTCGTGTCCAGAACAAGTGAAAAAAATTACTCGTTTCTGATAGTGCTAGAATAGATGAGAAATACGAAAAAAAAAAAAAAAGGATAAGAGCGAATAGGAAAAAGGGTTTCATTTCTATAAAAATAAGTTGATTCGGGAAATCTTGATCAATTGGAATTTCCCTGAGAGAACAAAAAGAGAGAAACAATATTCTTAACGGAGAGATAGAATGTATCGTAAAATGCGTGCATGTTTGATGATCTGGTGGTATTAGGGAATGTGGATGCTTATTTTATTATATCAAAGAAAGATGACTTTCTTTCGCGTAGTTGTGCGAGAAAAGAAACGTCACAAAATTTACAAGTCATATTTGCTGATGAAAAAATTCTAAAACGCGTATTATATATATATTAGGAATCAACATTTTATTTTACTGTCAAAAATCAAAGTGTGGAATAGAATCCCGAATATTAGGGCTAATCTATTTTTTATTTATTTACATATGTATGTATATATATATATGTGTGTGTGTGTGTATATATATATATATATAAAACCGTTTTGTAAAAATTTAAAGTTCATTGTATTCCGAATTCGTTATAAAAATGATTCGAGTTGACTGTAATTTTGATCCGGGTATATAACCACTGCGATTTTATGAAGTGTATCATGTGAAGATTTTGAATTTTACATATACATATAAACTATCAAATAAGTACGTAAATTCAATAAACTAAGGATTAAATTTTGAATTTACTTCTTAGTTAGGTGTTAAAGTAGTCACATCAGATCACTACTTATAAAATTGAATATGATTGGTCAGATTTATTATGAGTGAAATTATTTTTTTATTTTTTTATTTAAAATTGTAAAAAATATATAAAACTAAACTAAAATAAAATACGTTACTTGTCAAAAACTAATTTTTTTATATTTAAAGTTCATATAAAAATCTTTTGCACCATACATGTATATAAACTAGTTTTTCATTATTAATATAATTGGAAACTGTCAGAGAAAGTTCCGGCTTACTAAATGTACTTCAATTATGGACCATCGCTATATACATGTATATATTCAGGGGGCCAGTATGTTTGGGTCGAAATGACAGCTGTCAAAATACCAATCCTATTGTTCCAATTTATTTTTTCAGATTTCATTCCGTCGCGATTATTTCATACTGTGTTTTTTCTTGGCACAAATATAACATTTAAGTTGTAGAGGTTAAACTTCGTTCCTTTATCTTTCGTTTTTTCTGCTCACCCTAGAAACTTTATATTTAGAATGAGAAATAAATAAGCAAAATTAAATCTGTATGAGTGGATGCTTTTTGTGACGAATGAATAAATAAAGCCGTCTTTAGAAACCACTTTAACTTTTCTGTATTATACTATCCGCACGCGGTGTTTAACACTGGTGCTCTCTCAACTCCTGTCATCTTCTGATCTTTTTTCGGAAATGAAGTTTTCATATTACATATATTATATAAGTAGCATTTGTATTAGTTTATTTATCATTATTGACCTCCTTTATAGTGGAAAATTTTTTTACTAACAATACATTATACACTGTTTTGACAGCTTTTGTGTTGCATGCATGCGCACAAGTAATTACTTGTGCATTATTTATCAAAAATGGAAATGGATACTGGATATTGACTTCTGGAAAATTATTTCCTTCACATGTCATTATCAGCTAATTTTTTTATTCCACAGACGATAAAGTAAATTCTTGTTAATTCTTGTTAATAAATGTCCACGTATGAAAATCTCAGACTATCGACTCTATTAATAGATGTCATGAAATTATATGATATTTTGTCGGTTGATAGCGAGATTCTTTTTTTTTTTTTTTTGAAAAACCGTATTAATGCTAATGATCCGATTTCGTACTCGTTGCCTGATAATAATATTCGTGTACCATTACCAGTGAAATGTTACATTGGTTTTCCTTTTGAAGATTGCCACGTATGACTACCAATACTCGAACTTGAAACTCGATGCCCTTCTAAACGGAAAAAATAATCATATATATAGAATTTATTAAATATTCGAATCAAAAAATTATAGAAACTTGCAAAAGATGGCGCATTTGGGACAAACCACACATCTTTATTATCTCGTTTTTTTTTTATTGATTTAATGGAACCCATTTGTATGGCTCCATTGACGTTGAAGGTTGATCGTCGGGTGATGATGTACGTTGTCCCCAGTTGTCTGGAATCATTAGAAACGCAAGCTCCAAAGGTGTGATTTTGCTCATATCTACAGTACTCCAGTCTACAGGCTGATTCGGGTGTCTTGGAGCAGGCCGTTTATACTCTTTAAACGTATATATAAAGAAAGCTTTTTCCGTCACAAATCGAACCATGTCTCCTTCTTCAAGAATCTTTGGTTTATGCTTGTATAACTCGTCGTTAATGTATGTTCCATATGTACTAGTATCACGAAAAATGTAGGTTACACCTCTATATGTTTCGAAGCGTTCAATATGACAGTGAATTTGATCGCCGTCTGGAATGTTAGTCGCGGAGCCGATACTTTCGAAGCGGCTTCCAAACTGGTGTGTGATTCCGTATAATAAAATTTCTGCGCCTCCCGCACGAGAAATGAGTCTTCCCCAAGGCCAGTCGCGAAAATGATACATTTTTTAGCGTTTATACAGCTGAAATTAATTAAATATAAAGGTTTGTAATATGTACAAGATAGTGTTTTGAAAAGCTAATGCTCTGCAGTAATATACACGATAGTTTGATGGGCGAGCTAAAAATTTTTATCGCTGCGCCACGTGCCAAATCTTATGATCAATAAAATATCGTGACAATATCTTAATTTGGTCCAGAATTATCACTATATGGATCACCATTCACTGCGTGAATGCTTTACACAGAAATTATAAACACAATCTATTTGATCATCATTACATGGATATATGAGGTGGTCGTGACTATATCGATATATATAGATATATACAGTCAAAACGATGGATCGGCTCAAGCTCAAAAAAATCGTTATAATGAGCGCTAAAGAAAAATCGTTATAAACGAATGCTTTTATTATAATCGTGAATTTTTCAAAAGTTCGTAATAACCAAATCTCGCTGTATAAGGGGATCGTTATATAGAGCTTTGACCGTATATAGTAGAAAATTCGGTTTAATTAGTAAATCTGGTTTATCAGTGCGGATTTACTATAACCAATTCCGGATTATCCAGGTTTAATTAGTGCTTCGGATTAGCGAGTTTGTCACAATGTATAGTTTGCATTGGCAGATATTCCATTCTTATTCAATATCATCTGTAGGCCTTACATCGGGTTCTCGTACAAATCTCGAGTATCCGATCTTTCGCGTAGGGTTATTGTTAGCAGCCATCTCGAGTAATTCCATCTCGGCAGGATTACGGTCCATCGCGGAATATTTTTGTTGATGTGGTATTGTATCTGGGTCTCGTTCTGTTGGTTTAACGAGCCAAACTTTGATTCATGATATTTATATTATTTGAGAAAATGTCGTGTTATATGATGATATGATGATATGGTGATGATATAAATAACAATTTATACCTTCAACTTGATCAATTTTGAATTCTTCTTGCTTTGATAGTCTTGGACTATTATATGTCGAAGACAATGGCGCGGCTCTTGAGTGACCAGTGATGAAATTGGAATCGATCCAGAATCCAAAATAATCGAGTTGTCCTCCCATTCCTAGGCCTAATAGCATTTCTTTAATCAATTAGTAAATATGAAAATAATTTCAATCTGACTACCATATTTAACTATTACTGACCATTGGGCAGAGTTTGTGTGCCAGAATTTAAATACTGCCAATTCTCATTAAATCCATTAGCCCCCGAATAAACTCTCAATTTCGGCCGAACAGTAAACAAAAAATTCAAATTACTCCCATAAAATCGAGGCAGCATATGCCAATCTTCATACACAAACCCCCCAAACACATAACCATCCGTGTCCTTGACGACGATAATCGTCGATCCTTGATACAGCAACGAGTTGACAAATGTGTGCCAACTATCACCGTCGAAGGTCGATGAGAAGATCATTGTGTGTGGCGTGACACGACAATTCGATGGGAGATTATAAACGAGGAGGAAATAGTCATCCGGCGAAAGTAATTGTGAAAATGATTTTGTGGGAAAAAGAGAGTTTATTTGTGGTGCTAAGAGATTTGTCTTACGAAGATTTGTTATCTGTTTTGACGTGAGGAGTAGTGCGGATTGATGCGCTGATAGGAATAATCGCTCTATGAGGATTTTTATTAGTATTTGAAAATGAATATTCTTCATGTACCAATTGATGAATAACGGTTCTGTAAAGTATCCATCAATCTCGAATGTTTTAAGTATTTCTGCAGATGTTTCTGGATTTTCCGGATCATGTGCTGACGAATTTGCCATAAGTAATAAAAATTCCAATAATCCATCATCACCATTTGGCAAAACCGCCGCTGAAATAAACTCTACATCATTAATCTTGGATGAATCATAAGCTCCTTCAAACCAATAAATTATTGAAGCATCTATTACATCGCGCACAAACGTGCGTAATGCACCACCGCAAGCACGATAAATGATGAATATTGATTGCGCCTCGTCGGATAATGGTGATCGTCTTAGTTTCTGAATTGATGACAGAAATCCGAGTATCGTGATTGGGTCTTCTTGTTTTTCTGATGATAATTTGGTTGTGGTTGATTGTTTAATTTTTATCGACTCATATTGAAAGTATTTTGCAAATCCGTATTTTAAAGAATTGGAAATTATTTGTGAAAAGTGTTGCTAATAAAAAATATTTAATTATTTTGATAATGTCAATGACAAGTCAATTATCTACAAGAAAAGATCATACTTGAGCATCCCTCAAACTTATTTCTTTTTTCTCAGTTTGATCATCTTTTCCAACGACATTGAGGTTATAATTATGATTATTGGCAGAATCGATCCCACAGAATCTGTTAAACACACCAATTAAGCATTCGCGTTCGTCACTCGTGAAGTGTGATAGTAACGATTCCTGGATACGTGATATTGATTCGGATGATGTACTTAATTTGTTTCCCATCGTTTTATTATTATCTTAAAAAATTTGTTGAAAAACAGATAATTTTGTATATAATTTATTTTTGACGGTTACATTGATCTACACCAATAAGTTGACATTGAAATGACATCAAATGACATTAAAATGACATCAAATGACATTAAAATGACATCGCACATTGTCATTCTAGTAGACTAGTGGTGGCAAAAAAATTCGGTTAGAATTAGGGTTAGATTTAGAGTTAGATTTAGAGTTGAGGTTATTGTATAGCAAACAAAAATACAAATATAGTAAAATTTTGCAAGGAACATTTTTTATTAAAGCACAAAAGATATTTTCATAGGCAAAGTTTTAAGATACAAGCTATTCTTCAAAAAATTTACTAATTTCCCCCCAGTTCTGATTGGTTAAGGATATTAAAGGTTACTTTTAGCATTTGGATTAAGGGTTAGGGTTAGGACTGGGAAAAAGACTATATAAAATTGTCTTCCCGACATTTTTTAAGCATTCGTTTTCCGTATTTTTCACATTATTCGCTTGTTTGTTGGTTGATTTAGAAGACCCATTGTGCAATCAACCAATCAGCGATGGAAATTACTTGGGTTAAATCAGAACTTGGGCATCTGTTTTATTTATTTTTGAACTTTTGTACAGTGCAGGACACTTAAAGGTGCCAATCACATGACTTGTCTCATTTTTGAGTCAAAAAATTGAATTTGACCACTTGCAAATAATCACGTGATTATCATAAGATGCTAAGTGGTTTATTGCGATAACCAATAAAATAACAAAATGTGACTCATGATCAACCAATCAAATTTGATTTGATGATCACAGATCACGTTATTTGTCACACTGGCCATCGATCATATAAAAAAGACCTATTTACCGTTACTACTAAATAGCAGCCTCTTTTTTTTTTTTTGTATAATCTTTGTATGCCTTTTAAAGATAACTAAATTTTATTGGCATCTTTAAGTGTGATTGGCTAATATAAATCAATTGTCCGGATAACTTATTTATATACTTGAGAACGTCACGTTTCACTAATAAAAAATCACCATTTTTATCTTTAAACGAATGTTAATATTCACTATACAAAAGAATCTCCAATCCAGAACCTGACATACTTTACTTAGAAGGCAAAAAACTTTACTATTTATTACTATTACCAACTCTATATATGTACTATTATGCTGAAAACAGTCAACGAAAAAAGACAAACAAGATAAGTTTAATTTTAAAGAAAAGCAAGATGTTGAATCTTAAAGAAAAGCTTTAAATCTAAATAAAAGTTAAATACCAGTGGTGTTGTTTATTTATAATATAGGTCAAGAGTTATAATATATCTAGTAAAGATAGTGATGACTAAAAAATAGAATAGTATTACTATTTAAAATATAAATAAATAGTAACAGTAATGGTAAATCTTCGCTAATTTCTTTGATCGATTTGATTGGTCAATAATCATGCTTGGATCAACATAAGTTAGCCAATCACATGAATTTCTTCCTATGAAGCTATGGCGAAAATAAGTTTTGATCACGTGATTACAATCACCCTTAATTATAATGCATAATATAGCAAACGGGAGCGTAATGTATAGTAAAATTTCGCAAGCAACACTTTTTGTTAGAACATAAACGATTGTTTCATAAGTAAACTTTCAAGATACAAGCTATTTTTCAAAAGTAAGCGTTTGTTTTCAATTTTTTGGTGCATAATTTTAAGAGGGATATCGGATGGTCGGCATCGGGATCGGAGATCACGGGACCTGTAAAT
This sequence comes from Ambispora gerdemannii, assembly GCA_910591945.1. Lineage (NCBI taxonomy): Eukaryota > Fungi > Glomeromycota > Glomeromycetes > Archaeosporales > Ambisporaceae > Ambispora > Ambispora gerdemannii. The sequence continues at coordinate 23,633 of CAJVPL010000191.1, forward strand.
TTTTTTTGCCTTCGTGTTGTCGAGTAACATAACGGTGACAATTCAGAACTGAATCTTAGCCGGAGAGTCGGCCGAAATACAATTCTTTGCTCTCGATCAAATCTCAACTTATATCACACACCAATGGGCAAACGTAATCGTGCTGCCTTACTACCTACAAACCTTCCACAACTTCAAAACTTGATAAAACGTGATCCACTTTCGTACAAAGACGATTTTCTGCAACAATATAGACACTATGAGTCTCAGTTGTCGATATTTAAGCTGAAACCTAGTGAGGGGACTGAAGAGTTTTCATGTCTTATTATTTTTATTGCACAGGTACCTTTTTTTGCTATCCTTAGATACAGATCATAAGACCCTACATTAGCTACCGTGTTTCGTGGCCTCCCTGTAGGATTTCTTATTACTAAATTAATGCTTTGAGGTTAAATTAAATTGCAATTTTTACAGGGGAGGGTACTTTAACCCACGAAATACTTGTGACGTTGAATCGTTTGGTTGATTTAAAGAACGTTCGATGATTAATTGGATCTGATCAAATTCTTTAATCAAATAATAAATTAATTATTTGTAGGTAGCAGATTGCTATCCACAGGAAACCTCTACTTTCCCACAAAACGTAATTGACATACTATCAGAAAACTATCAAATAATGCACCCGGATCTTCGAAAAACGCTGGTCCAGAGTCTTGTTATGTTGCGTAATAAGGATATTATTCCAAGTAGTAGGTTGGTTGGTTTTTTTCTCTATTACTATTATTACTGTTATTATTAATCGAAGCATGATGGTAATGTTTTATCTTTATTTTACTTAAAACCAATAACAGTCTATTATCTCTCTTCTTCATCTTATTCCGCGCACACGACAAGCAACTTCGCGACTCATTATACAACTATATTATCGCCGACATAAAAAACGCGAATGTCAAGCACAAGAACAATAAATTAAACAAGGCGTTACAGAATTTCATGTATACCATGCTACTACAGTCTACTGATAAAAATAGTAATAGTAGCAGTATTAGTAGTTTAGGTGGTGGTCGAGGTGGTGTAAATAGTGGCAGTATGTCATCGTGTGGATCAACAATGAGTGATCACGCCATTGCGGCAAAAAAAAGTTTGGATGTTTGTATTGAACTGTATAGAAAAGGAATTTGGTGAGGAAGATGATTTTAATTTTTACGATGGCCTTTTTTTGTATTCAATTCAAGAATATGATTCAATTAATCTCTAGGAATGACGCTAAAACTGTCAATGTTATATCGGAGGGGTGTTTTCACAGCGTGACAAAAATCAAAGTGGCCGCTATACAATTCTTTTTGGGCAATGATTTAGATGATGCTAATGGTAGTAGTGATGACGAGGTTAGTTTTTTTGGATGGATTGAAGGATAAATTAATCATATGTAAGGCGCTCTTTTTTATTACCCCCAATTCTGCATATTCAATATAATTACTTTTACTTTTGTTGAATATCATCAACAGGGCGAGACACCTGATATCAAACGCCTCCAACATATCAACCTAATCAACAAAAAAAAGAAATCTACGTCTCGAAAAATGGAAAAGGCTAAAGCCGTACTAAAAAAGCAAAATAAGAAAAAGAGTAAACCGGAAACTTTTAATTTCTCGGCTCTGCATCTGATAAACGATTCTCAAGGTCAGAAAGAAAGAAAACCCGATCAAAATTTTGATTTCTATCACTATAATTATAATGATCAAAAAATTAGGATTTGCCGAGAAACTTTTTTCATCCTTGCAAAAATCATCCAACAATGATCGCTTCGAGGTCAAACTAATGACCATGAACCTTATATCGCGCATTATCGGTGTGCATAAGCTTACATTGTTGGGTTTCTATCCATACATTATGCGATATATTCAGCCTCATCAACGCGATGTGACAATGGTGCTGGTGGTCCTTGCGCAAGCTACTCATGAATTAGTGCCGCCGGATACCCTTGAACCGGCATTGAAAGCAATTGCTAATAATTTCGTGTCTGATCATTGTGCGTCAGAGGTCATAACCGTTGGGTAAGTACAATTAGATTATTATTTTTGGAGTATGTATTAAATATTTAACTATGATATTGAATATGTGTCCACTATATCTCTTAGACTGAACGCTATTAGAGAAATTTGTCAGCGTCAACCACTCGCAATTGATGCTACACTACTACAAGATCTTACAGAGTATAAGTCAAGTAAAGAGAAAAGCGTTATTATGGCTGCACGGTCGCTAATCGGATTATATCGGGAAGTTAATCCAGAGATGTTAAAAAGCAAGGATCGCGTAAGTAATGATTTCTACTTTAAAGAAACAAAAAATTAATCTCGTTAATTGACGATTGATCGTTTTCAGGGAAAAGAAGTTAGCATGAATATTAAAGAATTCAAACCACTACAATATGGAGAGGTTCGTTCGATCGATCGTATTGCAGGAATTGAACTTTTGGAAGAGTATAAAGAACGAACACAACAGGAGGGTGGTGTTGTGCAAGATGGTATTCTTTTGATTTAATAGACTTTTCTCGAATTTTTACCACACTATATTGATTTTCTGTCATATCCTTTTTTGAATGTTCAAAGAATGGGCAGAATGGGAAATAGCATCATCATCAGAAAACCCTTCCTCAGATGGAGAGTGGATTGACGTGACCTCAGATGGCAATGATATTGTTATTACCGATAATAGTAACAGTAATAGTAGTGAGGATGAAGCGGATGAGGATGAAAATAATGAAGCATCACCAGATGGAAAAACTGATACTCCTCAAAATAAAGAAATGATATCAGAAAATAGCAAAGATACGCTGAAAATCGAAAACCAACAAAAACCTAAAATGTCTAATCTCGCTACGACCAGGGTAATAATAAACGACGAGAAAATATATGCTTTTCTCTTGTATATCCAGATAACATAATATTATATTTGTTAGCTTCTCACCCCCGCAGACTTCGCGAGACTAGAAAAATTACGATTAGAACAAGCAGCACAAGTGGTCGAAGGAAGCAGCAACAGAAAGCGTAAACGGGATACTTCGACGTTCGTGTAATAATCAAATATATTTTTTTATTCATGTATTTTTACCGTACCTTAGTCAATAATGTCCTTGCAATTTATTCAGAACGACAGCACATGACGATTTTATCGACGTCAATCAAATCACCGGCCCTCGAAAGAAAGCAAAGCAGGACTACGAAGAACGTCTAGAGTCGATTAAAGCAGGTCGCGAAGGACGTGAGAAATATGGGTCGTCTAAAGGCAAGAAAAAGCAGGAAGGCGCTAGCAAGACTAATAAAGAGAAGGCTAAAAATAAAGCGTTTATGATGGTTGTGCATAAAAAGAATGTTTTGTGCAAAAAGAAACCTAGCTTGCGGGAGAAGCAGGTATTTATATTTATATCTGTTCAAATTGTATATTATTTACACATTCGCATTATATCATTTGTGAAATAATTCTTTAGATGCATATGACGAAAAAACGATATAAATCAAAGAGAAAATAATGTTAACAACACAGAAGAAATATGGGTGCTTGTACTATAATTCAATTGTATACAATAAAAATTCATTACAGAAATTAAGTTCAAAATGATGATTGTGTAGTGTTAAACTTCACATCTCCGTCGTCTATGCCTAATAATTGACAGTAAGTCTGGCCACTTGAAGTCCACCTAGATATACGCCAAACATTATTAATTACGATGAATACAAGATAATGAAGATATCAGATGTAAACGTTCTTCCACAACAAACCAATCATAAGTTTCCTCAATCTTCGGATCCTTAATCTGCGCCAATCGAATTGACTCCGCGGCACGTTGTTCCTGTAATTTTAGGATATCAGCAAGATCTGTCGCTTCTTGTTCCATTGAATCGTATTGACATTTCAAGTCTGTTATGTCATTTTTGTAGTTCAATATCTCGCGGTTGATTCGTTGTAGTTGCATGGTCTGGTTAAAGAATTAAATAAATAATTTTTTCGTTTATTTTTTTTGACCACCCCATCCGAAATCTACCTGTTCCTCTAGTATCATTTGAGCTTCTTGCATCGTATATTTCTGTATATTAGAATTTAATTATTTTTTTAGAAATAAAATTTTATGCGTAAATGAAAAATTATGAAAAATAGAACATACGCTTTCCATACTAGCAGATTGGTTAACAATTGCAAATTCGCGTTCCTTTTCATATCATCAAATGAATATCAATAATAAAATCAATGATAAAATAACGTCTATTTGTCTATAAAGCTCACCAACCATTTCCTCGACTTCTTTAATCAAGTTACTTATTTCCTCGACATTTGCAGACACATATTCGTGTTCTATTCGATATCATCATCATATTGCCGGCATTATTATTATTATTATTATTATTATAAATACAAATAAGTTTACGTGTTCAAAATTTTTTTGCTTATTAAAAAACAAATTATAATAACTACTTTTGGTTATAATAACTACTTGCCAATAGAAAACGCCTCCGTGATACCAATCGCCTCGTTCTCAATCTGCTGAAACAAATTTTTTAGATTTTTTAGATTTGTTTTCTTTTCTAGATCGTATTCCTCTTTAACATTAATTATTAGTTATTTAAAGATAAATCACTGGATAGATTGTTAGATGAACAGATAATAACTCATACCTAATAACACCACTAACACTTACCTAATTCAAAAATATCTTTTTCCTCGATCAGCATCTGTTGCACTATCTGTGCGTCCGTCAACATCTCATCAATAGTATCATCAAACAAAACTTTTTGCGGTTGTCCATCTAGTATTACTTTGAGAAACTTCTCACGCGTTGTTAGTTCAAAATAGTTGAATCGAAGCTTTGAACATTTTTCCTGTGTATATATTAAATAATAATAAGACCGGTTTTTTGACTGACTAAAATTCAAAAGAAAAAAATGAATGATTACTTTTAAATGCCTCAATTCATTATAGTATCGCCTGGGATTTGCTAAAGCTTTCGGAACAAAAGAAGAGGAACCACCACGACCACCACCGTGTTCTTCGCCACTACCACCATTATTCATGACCCTATCTGCGACTAACTGTTGAAAGAACTGGTCATGAAGCTGATACGCGTAAAATTTTGTGGTACTGAACGAGTCAAGAACACTACCATATATTTCATATATTTGAAGAGTATTTGTGATTAATATAAAATTTGTTTGTCGCAATTCTTATAAAACAGCTTACTCTTGCAATTGCGAAATTTCATTTTTCATTTCTGAAATTGAAGCATTGTTATTGTTGTTGTTACTTGTAAAAGTTATGTCTTGTTGCATTTTTTTTTCTTTGAAATTACACGAGCCGTTTTTATCAAAGACGCGTCTCCACGAAAACATTGGTGTTGATTCACGTGACATGTCGAAGTTAATCCCGCGTCCAATAGATTTGCTAGGATATTATCATTACAGTCATACAGTCACACCTTATAGGAAATTTGACCTCCTTTTTTGTGGTCGCGAGATGAATTTGATCAAGTTCACATTATTATTTTGTGATTTATAATTTACAGACAATCACATTTTCTTTTTCAAATTAGATTCCTTTTGGTGAATTGATATTTGCAGTCATCATTGGCGCCAAAAAATGCTTATCTTTATCCACTAGGATGAAGATTTATCAGTCTACTATATAGGGGTTTTATTTTATAGTCACATATTTAGGCCCAGAAACAGTGTGACTTTGGGGCCTAATACCATTAGATATTAGCGTTAGGCAAATCTAAATCTAGTTTATCGCGTAAAATACCCTTTGTCATAAAGTCATATGATTTTTGTCTTATTTAAAAGTAGCGAGGATTTAAGCAACACAACATCTCGAATAGCTCAAGGACATTGCAAGTTCGGGATTCTATGTATCAATTTGATCATGTCTCGAAATACATTCATTTTTTTTTTTGAATTCTTCATGCAAAAATTTAAGGAACAATGTATCCTACTATATTTTGAGGGGCTATTTCACTTTAGGAATTAAAAGTTTTAGGGGCGATTATTGTAATTTTCGTAGATATTAATATTACGAGGACACTCGGTATAACGACCTCTCGATATAACGAAATCGCGTTATAACGAAATAGTATTTCAGTGAAAACGTAATAAGTTCGTCATATAAAATATAGTAATTTTGATTTTCTATGGTTCTGGCAATATATCGAGTATCAATGTATATAGATATAGGAATTAACAAAATTTGTAATTTTATCAGAATCAAAATTATCATTTTTATTATATACCGCAGAGGAAAGAAAGGTCACTAATTCCTAATCAATAAATAATCAATCATTATTCAGCATCATCATACTCGCAGTGTTGGTTCAGTACTTACACTTTTCCAACATTTTTCTCTGACCATTGTAATAAAATACAATAGTTAATTATTAATAAAAAAATACCTAAAGACTCCGAAGATGAGTGGTGAGTATATAGCCAACACTAAAAACTACTAAACCGCCACGATTATATTTCCCTTTTTTTGCGTGCCTTTGTTTCTTCTAATACACCGGTCGAGTTCGACCAGTGTATTCGTGCACCCACCCCAACATTTTCGTTTTTTGCCTTCGTCTTATTTTATAATATACACAACTTCCAAATATTTCACTTACCTAATACTTTTCCGACCTAGCTCAGCTTAAAAAACTAGTTATAAAAGCACTGTATACACTATTTTTTCACATTTTATTATACTTTATAAAAAAATCCCCCTCGAATCATCTACTGCGTTATGAGAACGCGCTTTACCCAAAAAAAGATTGTGTTGCTTTCGCACGCGTAATTATTATGTTTTGCAGCAAAGAAACTTGCACCTTTTGAACCTTTCACTTTGCAGAGAATATGAAGTTATGTATTTGTTCGCGAATATCGTGTTCTTAACTTCTTCTGTGTTTTGTTTCTTTTGCACCTTTAGGTTCTTCGGATTTCATGGAGATTGATCCCGAACTTTACGGCTTGCGGCGATCTACTAGGCAGAAGCTCCAAAAAGTCAACTATAAGGTAGTTTTTCATCCGTTGTCTGTTTGTTACGTTTTCATTATCACTTAAAGCTTTTTTCTTTTCGCATACACTTACAGCAAACATCATCTTCGGAAGATGATTTGCAAACTGACTTTGACTCGGAAATCGAGTCTAAAAAGCACAAGAAAAACGGAAGGAGAGTCCAAATCTCTCGTAAAAAAAGAGGCGTCGAAACTGGTACGTTATCTTTCCCTTCTTTTCCTTTGGACTTTCACCTTCAATCATCAAACACTTTTGTGATGTTAACGATGATGATGATCACTGTAATTCTTTGACCGATAACAATCAATACACTCAATACATAATATTAACACTCTTCTTCCACACATATCTTAATAGGCTCTTGGTCAGAGGCGGAAGAATCTCAAAATTCTTCCGATGAGATCTCAGACTTGTCAGGAGACAGCGACGATTCCGATTTTGTAAAAAGCAAAAAAGCAAAGGCTAGGCGACGACCTAATAATCTAAAATACACACGATCCAATGGAAATGATGAAGATGCTTGGGGAGCGTCGTCGAGTACTGCAGTAATAACAAGACGAAGAAATAATACCTCAGCAAATGCATACGACGACTCTGACTCCTCAAGAAACAGATATTCTCGACGGAAAAGGACTGTTACAAACTATAGCGAAGATCTTATTGACAAACAATTAAGGGAATACGAGGAAGAAGACGAGCAATACGCAGAAAGTACTCCCAATGTGGAAGAAGAAAGTAACTATTGACACAAACTTAAACTGTTACGTTTTTCACTATAGTCATGTACTTCTAAAGAATATAATCTTAATAATACTCTCCATATATAAATATTGCTTTTACGTTTCTCTTTAAGCTCCATCATATCAGATTGATCTTATTGCAGACTTCAGACGCATGGAAGATTCCGATCCAAATGAACCTGACGATCCAAAGACCAACATGTTATACATGATAAAATGGACAGGATTCAGTCATCTTCATAACACATGGGAGACTTACGAAGATCTAAAAGGCATCAAAGGATTTAAGAAGCTCGAGAACTATATCAAGAAGGCGCAGGAGGGTCTAATACAACATCTCGAAGGCACACATGAGGAATACACCACAGTTGAACGTATTGTCGCACAGAAAACTGGCAATAACCCCACAGATGATGAGTCAGGACATACACAAACACATTACTTTTGCAAATTTAAAGGTCTGTCTTATCTCGACTGTACCTGGGAGAATGGCGAACGTATTGAGGAAAAATTTCAAGCGGAGATCGATGCTTTCAATGAAAGATCCAACAGTCGTAAACTTCCGAACTTGAGCACAAAATACAGTAGAGAAAATCGACCTAGATTCAAACTATTGTCCTCCCAACCGTCTTACTTAACTGGCGGTGATCTACGAGATTTTCAGCTGACAGGCCTCAATTGGCTAGCACATTTATGGTCTAAAAATCAAAATGGAATTTTGGCTGACGAGATGGGTCTCGGAAAAACTGTACAGACAATTTCCTTCTTATCATATCTCTTTCACCAACACAATCAATTTGGTCCTTTCCTAGTTGTCGTTCCTTTATCTACAATCGGATCCTGGCAACAAGAGTTCGAGACATGGGCACCAGAACTAAATGTCGTTTGCTATATTGGCCCTGGAAAGGCGCGGGAGGTTATTAGAGAACATGAATTCTTTATTCCAGCGTCGAAATCAAGGATAAAGTTCAATGTACTTCTCACCACATACGAATTTGTATTAAAAGATCGAGAAGTACTTGGGAATATCAAATGGCAATATCTTGCAGTAGATGAAGCACATCGATTAAAGAACAGCGAATCTCAACTTCATGAGGTTCTTGCATCATTTAATACATCGAATCGACTATTAATCACTGGGACTCCACTACAAAATTCATTAAAAGAACTATACGCACTGCTCAAATTTTTGATGCCTAATTTTGACAAAGAAGACGATATTGATCTTGAATCCCCCGATGCAGAACAAGAAGAGAAGATACGAGAGCTTCACAAGCAGCTTGAACCTTATATGCTTCGACGCTTAAAAAAGGATGTCGAGAAATCACTACCACAGAAAACAGAACGCATTCTACGGGTTGGCTTATCTCCTCTTCAACTACATCTATATAAACACATATATACACGTGACTTTGAAGTATTAAATAAAGGAATTACCGGATCAAATCAAATGACCCTACTTAATATCACGGCCGAGTTAAAGAAAGCTAGTAATCACCCGTACTTACTACCCGGTAACGAGCCTCATTCAACGGTGACAGAAGAACAATTGCGCGGCCTAATCATGAATAGTGGAAAGATGGTGTTATTGGATAAATTGTTGACGAGATTACGCGAATCAAATCATCGCGTGCTGATTTTTTCGCAAATGGTTCGGCTACTGGATATTTTGAATGACTATCTTGTACTTAAAGGATATCCCTATCAACGGTTAGACGGTGGAGTTTCTTCATATGCTCGTAAACGGGCTATTGAACATTTCAATGCACCAGACTCGCAGGATTTTGTATTTCTACTTTCAACTCGAGCTGGTGGATTGGGTATTAATCTTAGCACGGCAGATACTGTGATTATATTCGACTCCGACTGGGTAAGTTATTCTCAATAGTCTTCATATAACTTCTTTTATTAAAATACTATATTTATTAATATTTAGAACCCTCAAGCTGATATGCAAGCAATGGCACGCGCTCATCGTATTGGACAAAAAAATCACGTTAATGTTTATCGATTCGTCTCAAAAGATACAATAGAAGAAAGCATTTTGGAAAGCGCTAAGCGCAAAATGGTGCTCGAATATTGTATCATAAAACAGATGGACACTTCAGGGTTAGGCTTTCTTCCAAAAAATAAGAAGGAACAAACCACTAATACCAGTTCAAATAAGCCCCTAACGCGAGAAGAATTACATGCAGTTTTGAAATTCGGCGCGCAAAATATGTTCAAAGAGACCGAGAATCAAAAGAAACTCGATGACATGGACCTGGACGAGATACTTGCTCGTGCTGAAACTCATGATACAATAGGTGCTCAGTCAGGAAGTAGTTATGGTGGTGAAGAATTTCTAAAACAATTTAGGATAGCAGATTATGATGGTGGTGACCTGAATTGGGATGAAATAATACCAGAACATGAACGACAAAAATTCCTTAATGGTGGTCAGAACGACGATGATAAAGACTATTCTGCTGAAGATGAATATCAGTCCAAATCTGGACTCAAAAGATCTGCAGTTAATAACTTGACTAATGGAAAGGGTAAAGGAAAACTAGTACTCAAGCAAAAAGGAAATAAAAAGCAAAAGTCTTCCGAATCATCGGCAGGGTCAAAGAAGAAACCGATAGCCCATCGTGATCTGACTGTTAAAGAGGCACGTGCTCTAATAAGAGGTATAATGAAATTTGGAGACATGCATATACGGTACGACGAAGTGGTCCGGGAAGCTGACCTCACCTATAAGGACAAGGAGATGCTATTGACCTGCTATGACGATATATATTGGGTATGTGAACAAGCAATGAGAAACACTGAAATACGTGGTAATGGAAATGTCGAAAGCTCCAATGGAGCGAATAAGAACATAATAAAAGGAAAAGTAACACACGTGTCATGGAGTGGAGTAGACAAAATTAATGCTGGTCAATTGGTACAACGGGTCAGTGACTTAAAGTGCCTTCACGACCACATATCTGGTGAGTTTTATTTCTTTATTTAATTCTTGACATAATTTCAATATTAAATATACATCGAACTAATAATAATTTTCTATTAATTGTAATATAATAGTCTTGTCTTCACCAGAAAAATTCAGGTTTAACATTAGTCTAAAACCTGTAAATAACTGGTCGTCACCGTGGAGTGATAAAGAAGACGCGATGCTGCTTGCTGGTGTTTACAAACATGGATTTGGTAGCTGGAGATCGATCAAAGAAGACTCGAATTTAAGTCTTTCTCGAAAACTTAGCGATGAAGATCATGACGACGATGCGCCATCATCCGCTAAACAGACTGCGAAGGTGGTTCGCCGAACTGAATATTTATTGAAAGCTTTACGTGATCAAGATATTGAGGAGCCTACAAGAAAAGTACATATATAATTTATTTATTGCAAACCCTATATTTATTACCTGTCTGATCTTATATTAATTATTTTTTCTATTCATCAATTAATCAAAGGCTAAGCGATCAAAGCATCGTCATAATAAAGATGAAGATGAAGCCACGCAATCTACGTCATCACCTTTACGATCTAAAAGACTAAAGAGTAGCAAGACTTTCGAGCATCGCGAAGAAGAAGCAGATGAACTTGGTCCCATTGATCGTGAATGCAAAGAACATTTACGTCCAGTTAAGAGGCAACTACAGGCCCTAAAAAATGTATCTCTCGATAATTGTGTGTGTGCGTCTTATTATATTTTGTTTCAATCAATTAACTCTGAATTTCCAACTTTTGAAATTTATAGGAGTCTGGCCAACTCAAAGATAAAGACAAGAAAGTAAAATTAATAAAGGCATCGCTTCTGCAGATCGGGGCAAGGATCAAAACGGTTCTCGACACCAAACCTGCCGGACAACAGGATGAGATGCACGAAGCACTTTGGCACTTCGTCACCTACTTCTGGCCAAAGGAAATTGAAGCAGCCAAATTGATTGCTCTCTATGCGAAGCTTGAAGCTTCGGAAGCCGCTGGAGACGATCAAAAATAATTTCTTTTTCTTTTATTTGAGTAAGTCGAAAATATGAACTTTATTATTTGCAGATACGCACAATTTTATGATAAAAACATTGTATTCATTATGTGCCTATTTTATTTCATCATATTCATTAAGGTTGTGTGTATTTGAGAAGGAAGATAAAAATTTTCTTAATTGCAAGTTATGAGTGGAGGTGTTTGTTTCCTTCGCAATGTAATAAAGGACGTCGTCTGCGGAATTATTCTAGTGGAATGGACTTTGATGTTTATTAAAAGACATTTATTTGATTTTTTCCATTTATTTTGCTCGCTTTAGAGCTCAAAATTTGTAAATTTTAATTTGTAGATATTTATTTTTTTATTATTATTCTTCATGCCGGGAGGGGGAGTTCATGATGACTTTTCTTATCTTCAACACTATATACGACAACACAAAATCAAGACGCACGGTAATTTTCATTCATTTATTCATTCATTACTTTTTTCATTATCTCTTCTCAAGACCGCCACGAAATTCCAACTTTTTTTTTATTACGAGGATCGAGATTTTTTTACCGCGTGCGGTAATAATTTTTTCGTGTAGTAATTAAATTAGAAAAGTTTTTTATCCTCCTCCCCTTTTTATTGTAAGTAAATCACTCACTTTCCATATGGCGTTATCTTATAATAAATCATTATCATAATAAATACAAATACACTTTTATCGATAGAGATTATGATTCTATAATTCTTCTCTTACTAATAAAATAAAGCCTCAATTTTTGTCAATTTTCATTAATTTTCATCTTGTACCAGAATGAATAACAGCTCATTTCGTAATAATAATTCATTCTTGATTTGCAATATAACCACGATTTTTCCGATAGTATTCAATTCAATTCAATAATTTGTTGGATTTTGATGCCATCAAGAAAATAAATATTTTTATTATCGTAATTTGTTCATAATTCATCCCCCTCTGTAGAAAATTTAAACCTTATTTAATCACAAGGCTATTAATTTAGTAATTAAAATTTTTAAGAAATTGTGCCGTGAATATTTAAAATAATTGGTTTTTACTGAAAAAAATTGGACCAAATTAAGGTTTAAATTTTTATAGTGGTTTATACAACAAATTACAGTACTATAAATAAATTTCTTCTAATTATAACACAAATTAAGTTATTGTTAATGTCATGCTTAGTTATAAATAACAAATTCTCTAATTAATCATAATTTTATAACAATTAATGTGACAGATTAAAACGAAACCAGATTAAAACGAAACCAGATTATAATAAAATCAAATCAAAATAAAATTTGG
>CAJVPL010000192.1:0-36581 GCA_910591945.1 Ambispora gerdemannii
GGGTAGGATGTGAGCTCGATGCCGTAAGGAATCGAGGTGATATTGAAGCCATATAGAGGGTGGGTAATGTATTAGTTTAATGGTAAAAAAATTTTTATGTATATAAAGCAGAAATGAAATAAATCGAAAATTTCATTTTTTTAAAAAAATCGAGCGATACCGATACTTTTTGGGGGTACTGTACATGTATTAAATTGTGTCGATCGGTAACATAATGTTAAAGGTTGATTTTAAAGGTTAATATTAGAGTAAGAATTAGGTTTGAAGTCAGGATTAAATGTAAAACTGTCTCCCCGACATTTTTCATTAGTGCTTCAAACTAGGTTTAAGCACATATTTCCTGAATTTTTCAAATTTTTTCATTTTCTTTGTGTCGGATTTGTTTTTGCCGGACTTTGTGATACATGCAACAAAAGAATCACAAAACGCAAAAGTTTGGAATCATGAGTGATCGACATAAATAATGGGGTGACTATAATCGTTAATTGTGTAACAACACACAAAAGCTCGTTAGAAAGCTGAAATCGTAAGCTTTCAAACGACGTGAAAAAAATTATGTCAAACCCTCAACACTCACAGAAATTGCCCAATTACGGTTTTTGAGCGTGACGGAATAATCGATGCTTGGAAGTGTGGTTTTTCCGAAAAAGAAACTCCAGGACGACCCAAATCCACAGTTCATAACGTTATACACAAATATAAAAAGTTTGGCCGAACCACAGTAGCTTTTCGACGCGGTAGACCACGAACATTGAATTCTAGAGCCACCCTAAGAATAATTAATATTGTAAAGAAAATCGACAACAAGCAATTAACGAAGTTACCGAAAAATGTAATACTGCTTTGGAAGTTTCTAAAAAAAAAAATACGTCGTAATCTTCATGTAAATGGGTTTTTGGTCGTGTTGGACTAAGAAAACCTTTTATATCCAAGGAAAACCGTCAAAAATGACTAAAATGGTGTCTAGATAGAAAAGATCGGGTTCGTGAATGTGAATCAGTAATTTGGAGTGATGAATCGAGATATTTAATGATTACAACAATGTCGACCCCATGAAAAATATGACGTTGATTGTCTTCTTCCTAGTATATAATCAGGTAATTGGGGATTAATTGTATAGGGATGTTTACTCAATGCACTTAGATCACTAATCGAAGTTGAAGGTACAATAACCGGACAAAAATATGTAGAAATACTTGAACAGCATCTTAAACAGCTAGTTCTGTTCATCTTTTTCAAGATGATAATGCTCACGTTTACAGAATAATCCGGTTAATGAATGGAAAGAGAGAAATTTAATAACTTCACTTCCATGACCTGCCCAGAGTCCTGATCTAAATCCAATTGAGCATTTATGAGATGTTTTGGAAAGACGAATTCGTGCATGACCAATTATCCCAAAAATCAAGAAGAATTGATGTATGCACTTGCAGAGGAATGAGAAAAAATCGAACTGGAAATTTTAAAAAATTTTATTGAAAGTATGCCGAGAAGATGCAAGCTGTGATTGCTGCAAATGGGTATCCAACCCGATATGTATGAATAGCCCTCCTTTTGCCGAATAAAATGATATATTTTTTATTGTAGTTTATTTAAAGAGAAGTCGAGTAATATTAATTAAAAGTCACCCCAAATTTTTGTGACAAGACTCGGGTATACATTTAAAAGCTTTAAAAAAAGAACATCGTGTACACAATCAGGATCTAATCGATTGCGTTTTTCTGTAATCATATTACCAGCGTCTGAAAATAACCTTTCAGAAGGAACCGAAGAAGCAGAATCGCCGGATACTTATGAGCTTGCTTAACATGATTGGGTAATGTTTTTACCGTGCATTCTTCAAATATACATCGAATCATTAAGGGGATGAATTTGAATTTGTAACATTATGCTTAGCGTTGGATATTGACTTCCACTAATAATCTGTAATTTGAACAAATGGCTTTAATAGATCTAATAAATCTTATAGTATAGTCCATTCGTCATTACTTAATAATATTGCTTCTAAATTATTGCCATTGTTTCGAAATCATTTTTAAGAATTACGTATCGTAAATAACGGGCATCTGCACGTTATTTGATCACCTGCGCGTTATTTCGAGTACGCCATGTGCGTTATTTCGAAATAAAGGGTCGATTTTCTGAACCCGATTGGCGGTATTAGTATATTACGAACTCATAAAACTCCAACGTTGCATTCAAATACGTAAACTATTACATGTACGTACACATGCTATAAAATCCGCTGATGTACCGGTGTGTATTGTTAGATGCGCGTTATTTAGGGACGCACATGGGCGTTATTTTGAAACCAACTATGCTATTTTTAGAAGGTGCAATTTTCGAAATACGTAACGCCCATGCCTGTTATTTCGAGAATTTACGGTACTACTACATGTACTAAAGAATATATAGCGCTAGCACTTCGAAGAAAAACAAGACGTTGTAATTCATTATAAGTCCTTGGTTTGACATCACGAATAGGTTCAAGAATATTTGAATTTGATTGCGTCACTAATTGTTGTATACCGATACGTCAAAACGTTTCACGATACGTATTTGTCACGATAAACTAAAGCGTTATTCAATGTTTTAGGTCTCATCAATAAGTTCACTACATTTTTTAAAACCCTCATTTATTGCAAGTTGAAGAGTATGAGCATAACACACAATACGTATGTTGATAATTAAATTTCTGTAATGCAATTGTCATATTATCACTGACGCCTGCGATTACTTTGTCTAATATACACCATTTTTCAAATAATACATGGAGAAATTCATCGATTCTATCACCAGAATGGAAATTCTTCGATTGTTAAAGCCCTTGACAAAGTTCAAATTCAGAAGACAACTAATGTATCGTTACGCCAGTCTCTATTGAATGATTTATTTCATATTGTGAACGTTCTTCTGCAAATATTACGCATTCGCCTAAGTTTAATTTTATTGTATTGACACATGGTACAGAAAATTGCTCGTCTAAAGCCTTGCATAAATTAACGAAAGTTGGTATCTCAACAATATTGAAAAGCTGCAAGTCTTCAACTATCCATTGTAATAAATTAGCCATAATGTATTGATATCATTTATGTGAATATTTGTAGGGTTTTAAATCGTTTGTGACAGTTTCTGATAGTTTGATTATTCGCTGCTGGTTCAGAAGAAATAATTGAAAAAATTCTATGCACTTTATTTAAATGGCTTCCGATGTTAGTGGTTGTACAGGAAAACTTGAAACGATTTCTACGTGAACTTTTGTATTCTTTCTCTATTAAAACCTGGCAATATCTGTAACCATCAATAATTTCTTTATCAACGTCATTCCATACCCAACTATTATTATGGTTTGTTTGTTGTGTGTGTTTAATTTTTGATAAGACACGAATAGAAGGTTGCTGTCCGGTATACGAATATGAAGATAAATTTAAAGATGATAAGGAGGGAAGAAAAAAGTGACACATAAATCAGAACGAGATAAAATTTGTGTAATAACTTAAAGTCGAATAAAATTTTTTTTGCATATCTCGATAGCTTTCGGTTGACCCATTAATGCTGCCCTCTTGAGAAAGTATGCACCTTTTTCCTTATCTTGAATTACTCCATTTCCATTGAAATACATGTTCCCAACGTTATACATAGCTGTTGAGTTTCCATTATGTGCAGATTTCAAAAAATATTCCACGGCCAATGATCCATTTTTTTCGATACCTTCGCCTTTCCATAGACAATGGCCATATCGAAGTTGAGCCTCAGGCACATCCATATCAGCTGTTTCTTTAAAATATTGTGCAGCTCGTACTATTGTGTTTTGGCGTTGCTCGTAAGTTTCTTTGTTATCTAAGCAATTATAATATAAGTAGTATCCGACCCAATATTTCGCCGTGGAATCGCCCACATCAGCATAGTTGCAAAATATTTTATATGCTTCTTTACGATCGCCACCTTTGATTTTATGAAGATTAATGGCATCTTGAACAGTATAGAAGGGTCTTGGATTTGATGGATAAAAAACATTTTGAAACATAATAGGGTGCTGAGTAGCTGGAAGATGTGTTTTGGAAAGATCAAATAGTTCCGTAAATATAGTCGTAAGAGTTGGGCGATTCATAGGATTAAAGTTTGTAGCTAATCGGTAATTAAAGAAATAAATATTGTTAATTAATATATTAGTAATATGACACTAATAATTTTAAAATTACTTTTATAAACAATCTCTGCCCATTTATTTGGAACTTGTAATGGTAAAGAAAATTGTTCTCGTTTATTATCAATAACCCTCTGACGAATTCCTACAATGTCATTTTCGATATTCTGAAATGGAACCCTTTGTTCAGCTATTTCCCAGAGAAGCACTCCAAAACTATAAAATAAAATTAATAAGAAAAAGGTTTATAAGAGTATCATAGATAGTCATTTGTATAATCTTTTTACCTATATATCTCACACTTAAAATCATATGGATGTTTATTCTCCTTAAGTTTCTCTGGCGCCATGTATCGAACATTATCGACACCTTCACGAATATTTCTGGTAGCATCTCTTAAACCACGACTTAAACCGAAATTGCCGATTTTTGCTGTATACTGCGGATTGCCTTTTGTAATAAAAATATTTTGACTGCGAATATCGTGATGTAGGATTTCGGCGCTTTTTAAATAAGTCAATCCTCTAGAGATATCTAAAGCGAATTGTATTTGTAGACTCCAATCCAATCTCCTACGTTGATAGAAATCTTTCAAACTTGATTCGGTAGCCCATTCGGTTACCAGAAAAACTTTATTCGGCTCAATTATAACTCCGTGAAACACAATTATATTCTCTGCTCCTTTTAATTTTTTAAGGATTGTGACTTCTTTTTTAATATTATCTTTAGTCTCTTTATCGACTTCAACCTCTTTGAATGCAACTTCGACATTATCATATCTTACATACTTGAGTGCTTCGTTGTATCTTACGTCGGTATATTGAAAGTTTTCAATCTTAAGAACTGCGTCGTCGAGTACTTCATCAAAAAGAACGATATGTTCTTTTCTCTGAAAAGTCTTGTTCAGAGTAGCGACAGTCCCTACTTCTTCTAAAATGTTTTGTCCATCTGCAATACCACCAGCAATACTTCCAATATACTATTAAGAATTCGCATAAATAGATTAATTATACAGTATGTGATTATTGATTTTTATAAAGACTTTATATTACATTTTCCATATCCCGAATATCCTGATCTATAGCTTCTTTATCTTCGATGTTTTGATCTGTTTTCGGTCTTCCAAAATAGAGATGACCTTTTAACGCATGAGTAAGTGCTTCTGTGGACTTTTCGAATTCTCCAATAAGACTATAAAATGTTCTTTCCATCGAAAATTCGGGGCCTCGATATTCATTAAAGTATTTACCAACACCTTGCAACTGCGAAATATCAATGACAAAATTTTGGATTTTTCCAATTACTTTAACAAATCCTTGAAAAATCGGATAATTCTCGCTATTTTCAAAGAACCAACTGTAATTACTGTTTAGATGACGTAAAACTTTCACTTCGCCTGCAACACTATATACACGTTTAAGTAATACACCGCAAACTCTTTTATTATATTCGGCATTTTCGTAACATTCTAAAACTCTATCCGCATATTTTTGAACCTCCTTTATCAATGGTAGAAATAATTCAAACGTTGTTGTCATTTTAACGATAACGATAACAATAACAATAACAATAATACGTCGTCAAATACGTATGCGCATTTATTAACGTTAAGTTTGTCGATCGGTAACACGATGTTAAAAGGTAGTTTTAAAGGTTAGAATTAGGGTAAGGATTAGGTTTGAGACCAAGATTATATGTAAAACTGCCTCCCCGACACTTTTTATTAGTGCTTCAAACTAAATTTAAGCATGTATTTTTCACATTTTCCATTTCTTTGTCGGGTTTGTTTTGCCGGACTGATAAAAAATTATTGGTTTGTGCTACCCGACATTTATTAATTGCTGATCCGCGAGTACGTAATCGGCGCTGAACAATCGATTTTCCCTTCACGTGAGTTTTCGATCCGACTTCTTAACAATTGCCCGAAACATTCCGCATAATTAAAGGCTAAGTGAGATTTTCATTATATGTAAAATTGCCTTCCCGACATTTTTCATTAACGTTCAAAGTTATGTTTAGGCATCTGTTCTCCGTATTTTTGCATTGTTCATTTTCTTGTGGCGGATTACTTATTTGTGCAAGTACGTACGTGACAAAAACCTTTTAATGGTTTTATGCGTTAGGTTAGAGTCAGGGTTAGAAATAGAGCTAGATTATATGCAAAATTTCCTCGACATTTTTAATTAGTGCTCCAAGCTAGATTTATGCATCAGTTCCCTTTAATTTTCACGTTTTTTGCTTTTTGTGTCAGATTGTTTTGTCGGGCTGATAAAAAATTACGCTCCACTTATTGACTTGTGCTACCCCGGAATATCAAGTTTTGCGTTATGGCACGTGAAAAAATTGAGACATTAAAATCTTTACCAAAGTATCGATTTAATTTTATTTATTAGCTCGCAAAGTCATTATACATGTACTATCACGATATTTTATAATAACCCGTGATCTAAAAGAACTCTGATTGGTCAAATAATTTATTCCGTGGCTATGGCCTGAACCTCGGTTGCTCCTCATCCCTCTTTGTCGTTTGTTCTGTCATGAAAGTAAAGAAGGAGGTGCATGCCGCTAGGGCAAGACTCCAAAATAGCGGACATGGACCAAAAAGGAAGTTTGTATCCCAAATTCTTGACTCGAGCAAAAGCAATTACTTAGAAAATGACACCGAAGATGATAAAAAAAATGCCAAGTTTTAAATTACACTGCACACATAAAAGACCTTGGCAATTCTCGAGCCACTAAATATCAAAGTTCAGGCCAACAGATTTATACACTAAAGCTGCAAAAAACACCCACCATCACCGATTATTTTGTTTCTTCAACAAATGCCGAAGCACATAGTGATCCAATTATTGACGATAATGTCAGGCTAGTTCTTTCGTCTGATAGTGTTAATATTGCAAGAGAGAGGAGAGATAATGAGTTTGAAGCAGATTTCGACAATAATATGGAGTTTGGGACCAATGACGACGAAAGAATCGGTAATAATGACATCAAAAAACTGGTAACAATGGGACCGACAATAGGTTGATGACAACGAAAAAACTGGTAACAATAAAACTGATGACGAAGGAGCCAACGATAATTCTGATAATAATGGGACTGATAACAATAAGAAAACTGATGATATGAAACCAATGATGATAATGAACAGCAATTTGCCAATAAAATGAGATTACTTGAAGCAAAAAAACTTACTGGTACAAAAAACCAAAATGCATACAATTGTCTTCGATCATTTATTGGCTTAATACGAATGGAATCCAACCTAAAAGGTGTATTAAAAAGATCTATAGAGAAATCTCCCTAAGTGCACCCCTATAATGCACATACTATATACACTCTCTCTATGACTCAGTTCAAAATCTATAAGATCTCTAATTATTTACTCTCTATAAATGCACACCCTCTCTAAATACACACTCTTTGTCTTTTTAATACAGTTTCAGGGGGAGGTGTACTTAGAGAGGTTTCTTTGTATATATCAAGCAAAAGTTAGTGTTTTTATAAACTAAACTGGATTGAACTTTTGTCTAAATTCAAAATTTGAATTGAACTTGAACTGGATTTTGGTATTGTTCAAGCAAGATTCAAAGTTCAAGCTGAACTTGAATCAAATCATTATACAAATTTGAGCCTGATTCAAGTATTATATATTGATTTGTAGTTTTGAATTTGTATTACTATTACAAGTTTGTTTACTAGTCAATAAATTAGCTTATAAACTTGAACAAGTATTGGAAAAGGAAATAAATAAAGTGGTAAAAATAATAGAAAAGAAAAAATATCTAAGTTTTATATCAATTTCTACTAAAATTGTAATAGTTTGAAGAAAAATTAAAAATGTGAAAGAATTATAGAAGAGTAAAAATCAAAAGAGAAAAGAAAATATTGTAAAATAAGAGGAGAATATATAGTAAAGGGAATTTTGAAATGCTAATTCTTTGTACTTGTATAAAGTATTTCAAACTAAAAAAAATTACAATTAATAATAATATGATAATAACAAATAACAAATAATAAAACTCAAAATAACAAAATTCAAAAATCAAATAACTAGTTAAAAACAAAAATAATAGTCTTTAATAGATTTAATATAATTCAAGCCACTTGTATACATATACAAGTTTTAAAGTATATAGTTCTCATCATATATAATAAAAATCAAATATGATATCAACTGTACATAGAAAACACATGGCCCACACTCAGCTAGTGAAACCAAATTTCCAAATAAAACAAAATGGAAAGTTTAGAGCTATCGCTATGTATTCATGTATATCTAAATTTATCGTTATATCATTTTAAAGCCAAATACATGTATATTTGAAAAAATAAGACTTGTGGCAACTTTAAAATGCAAGGACTGTTTGATTGGAAAGTAAAAAAGATTTTTCTCACGCTTAAGTTATATTTCTATTAGTACATGTAATTATTTCTAAATTTTATATCATTTTGAAAAAATGAACAAGACTTTGGGCACGTTTATTAAAATGGAAGAACTGTTTAATTATAAAATCAACAAAAAAATTTAATATACATGTATATTAATATATCGATATTTATTATCGCTATATCGATATACATGTACATGTAACAAGAATTGACTGTTCCACTGCAGACCTATTGGTTAATTACATGTATTATATTTATTTAACCAATCATAACGATAAACTTTTGATTACATGTACGAACATGTATATACGTATGGAGTCTAATTTTTGCGAAAGGTGCAATAATAATTCATACAATCCTCACATAAAATTTTGTGCAAAATGTGATGGTGCTCTTTGGACTAGCGACATACCATTAGCATTATACAAATTATTACTACAAGAACAATTATCGGTAGAAAAACCAATTGATTTAACACTTTGGACACCATATAAGAATTTCGACTCGATAGAGTACATGAAATCTGGTCGTTTCGCTGATGTGTTCAAAGCAGAATGGAAAGAAGGACCTATAAGAAATTGGGATCCAACAAATCGCCATTTTGAGCGGTGTCCGAATCATATTGTAGCACTGAAACAAATAAAAACAGGAAAAATAATGATTTGACAATAAAAGAAGTAATAAATTTCAATTTTATATTATGTTATATAGAAATATGCAAAAATATTAACTTTATATAATAAATCACAAAGATCAAGGCGCATCTACAATGCAAACGCAACGACTCTATGGTTAGTTTACTTTACGCTGTTTCGCAGAAACCTCAAAGTAATGAGATCGTTCTTGTTATGCGATACGCAGAATTGGGAGATTTGAAGACGTTTCTCAAATTATCGGAGAAAGATCCAAAACATCTTTCACATGAAGAAAGAATAATGAGATTAGGGGATGCAGCTTCGGCGCTTTCCGATATTCATGAGATTGGTCTAATTCACGGGAATATTCATAGTGGGAATATTCTTTTCACAAAAAATAATGCTCATATTTGTGATTTTGGTCGAAAGTCATTTAATGATTCTAGAAGTATACGTGATATTTTGCCTTATATAGCACCTGAAGTGCTTCAACATAAACCATATTCAAAAAAAGCCGACATTTACGGATTTGGAATGATAATGTGGGAAATGTTCACATGTGAAATGCCATTCAAAGGCGTTCCTCACGGTATACATCTTCAACTTGATATATGCCAAACTAATAAAAGACCAAAAATTCCACTTGGAATTCCAAAAAAAAATCAGAGAACTAATTTGGAGATGTTGGGATCCAGATCCAGATAATCGACCAAATTCATCCGAGATTGTGGAAATTCTTTACGAATCAGCGGGTTGTTTTATTGATGAAGATGAGGAAGAAGCACAAAACTGGTTTCAGTTGTTTGATTCCGTTTCAGAAATTCAACAATCTTCTTACGGGATTAGTGGTATTTTTTTTGAATTTGTAAGCTTTTCTTTCATTTTTTCCTTCATAAAACGAATTATCACAATAGATATCGAGAAAGATGATGCAATTGACATTTATTAAGAATGGTATGTATAAATTTAATTTTATTGCAAGTTATTATTATACGACAATCATAAAACTATTTATCTTTTGGTTTTAGATGAAGATGTGTAAATTGATGAAAGAATAATTTGAAACTCCACCTGAGACTAGGATTCGAATCGGCTACAATCTCCGAACTTTATTAACTGACAGTGCTTACGGCGCGCGAAACTAAATCTCTTCTATTATTAACAGTAATATTTAATTTAATTTAGTTTAGTTTAGTTTAATTCATATTTATCAGTCAATTTACATATTTATCAACCTAACATTTATTTAGTAACGATTATTAGTAGTAGACAAACCACGCGATACCAGAGATATCAAAGTGTTAGCTGTGATTTTTATCGAGATCGCGTGGTTTATTCACGTTTCCTAATCAGTCGTCCGTGACTTTTTTACAGATATTTTCGCAGTTATTTAACATAATCATGCTTAATGTGTTACATATAAATATATAAAGTGAAAAAGTTGTTTTTAAAGATTCACTATAAATTGCTGTAATTTTAAAAACCGGAAAAGGAGTATTAAATGTGAAATAAGTTTTTTAGTCATAATTCGATTGAGTAAAGAAGATAATTTAATGAGTTGGTTTATTTTGTCACGGAACGTTATGATCAGTTTCTATATCATGCAACATCACGGTTGCGCCGTGATGTTGCATGATATAGAAACTGATCCGTGAAAGAACTATTACTTACCTCAGGTTCTATAAAATTTATGCTTGGTATGATCTTTCAGGATAAGTGAGAGGTACCGTAAAACGTCGCATAATCCACCTGTGATCTGATTCATACAAACTCCAAAAAAATTGATCTAACCCGGGTCTATTATACGGAAAAACGAATATCCACTGTATAAACATATTTTTTACTCTCGAGAAGATTATTACTTTTATTTAAGATATCTGGGTTTACATTCTCTTTGGGGGGGGCTTTACGGTAGTTCCATAGTAAATGGATATTAGCTAATATGGTGCAAAAAGTCTAAAGTCTTCCAATACTTGGACTGTAAAGGATTGCACCCAAATATTTAATCACCAAATAACCTTCGATAAGATCAATAATATAATGTATTTTTGTATATTAAAATATTAATTTAGTGAGCATTTGAACTCTTCAAAGATCACTTTAAATAGTATCGGCTATATCACACGAACCATTTCTGATTGGTTGGATTTCTTCATGTATTAATTTGGAACTACAACACGTAGCGGTAGTGGTACGTAGTTGATTTGCACATTAACGTTAATATTGAAAATACCGCTACATATTGTTTGTAACACACACATCAAAATTAAATTGTGTCTCAAATATTTTTTTTTAATAATACATGTATTTAGTCATACTTATAACGATAAATAATGAGAGATAGAAAATAAATTAGTTACGATAGAATGGTATATTTAAAAGTGAAAATCACAGAAAGTATTTATATGTGGTTAATAAATTGGTTTTCTATGATAATGGCAAGAATCAAGAATCTACGTGCATTATGCAGTAAAGGCAATAACTATGAGCAACTGAGAATCATATCATATCATGTCATGGCTTAGTTTTAAGCTCCGAATTGAATTTAAACCAATTGAAAACTGGATACTTTGTATAATATTAAATTCGAGTTTAGTAACTTTAAATGAAAATTTCACGAGTAAATGTATATAAGTATTCTCGACTAATGAGCTGCAAGAGGGAAAAACGTATATAACTTATTATCAAACTCAATATTCAATGCAATCATTTGTGGAAGTATATTGGCTCTATCGTAGAACACTGCATACAGTACCCTCCCCCATTTTGCCGATAAGCAGTTTGCAGCATAATTTTTATAAGTAAAACGTTAATTTTCTTTATTTGTCTATTATGTTAATAGCAAGGCACTCTTCCAATTAGTAACGATTTTTCATATATTCCTCTCATCACCCTGTATTTGGGGGTACTATTCAAATTTACAGGGATATTCTTGATTAGTACCCGGGGTACTGTATGCAGTGCTCTACGGTAATATGAATTCATCTATTTGATGTATTTAGAAAATAAGAATGAGATTATATATTCTGCAATCATTACTAAGTTTGGTCTTAGATTCTAGTCCTGCTGAAATAAAAAATGTGTATAATTAATATACACGTTAATAAAAATTTGCGCTAATGCAATAAGTATCATAATTTTAACTAGTTAAAGCATTTAATCTCATCATATTGAAATTTGTCGCGTATGAAACTGCATATCAAATTTACTGCTTTTAGATTTACATAATTCAATTTTTGTAGTAGGTTTTTTAAAATAATAAAGTAAATGCAATGGAAAACTTTTAGTATAAATCTCCATAAGACTTTCAAATCTAGATTTACACGAATAATTGTGGCAGACTAAAATAAATCTAGTGGGTATAAAGCTCTGTTCGGGTCGAGTCGGTCGGGTCGAGATCAACCCGATCCGAAAATCGTAAAATAATTTTTCGTTAATAACTTCTATTTTTACTAAGACATTTGTATTTGTGTCTTAAGTAAAGTTGTTCAGAATGTAATTATGTAATTGTGTATATATCTAAAAATTTTCGTTCAATTTAAAACAAGAAATAACGTGTTTTAGCCTGATCCGAAATATTTCGGGTCGGTCACGGATTGGACCCGACCCGATTAGAGCACTAAGTGGATACATAGATAATCAATGCCATTTTACTCTATATACTCTCACTTAATCAATCAAGTAACTTGAGTAGCAATTTTTTAATTCTGCTATGGTGCGCTCCACTTAGCCGCATCGAATACTTTAAATTGCAACGGATTTTTATATGAACTTCAAATATAAAAAAAATACATCATTTAATAGTTAAGTACTATCAAATAATATATTTTATCTCAAAGTTTATTATATTTTTTATTGGGATACAATTTTAAATAATGCATTTTTTAAAATTTCAGCATTAATATAAATAATCACATTTTTATAAGTAATGATCTGTAAAACTTTCGACTTTATAAGTCATGATCTGCAAAATTTTCAGCACTTTTGATGCGACTAAGTGGGGCGCACCATACTCAAATAAAATCATTAACGTGAAGTAAGTAAATTCAACAAGTTACTCGATTAAAATCATCAATTACATTTAAAAGACATAACGGTAAACATAATCCACGTTTCTTACTACCTATGTTTCTTAATCGGTGCGTGAGTTTTTGTATTACATTTTAACTTTTCACTTACCAGAATTGGATCATACAAATAGCAGACGAATAAATAATCGGTGTCTTTTTTTTTATGACAATTATGTAAAAAGGTTAAGTATGAATTCAGAGTACAGTCTAGAGTAGGGATTGGACCCGGTGGAAAAAATTTCATCCGGGTCACTTACTCGAATTATAATTGGTTCGAGTCTGCTCGATCAAATTATGGCGTAGGTAAATTGACTCGAATACAATATTAAATCCATTATGCTGGAGTTTATATGAGCAATAAAATATACACTGACCGTCGATATAACGAACAAAACATTTCCAACAAGCGTGTCCTTTACATTAACGGTTCCGTTATAAAAATCTTTGGCACTATGGGAAATACGTATATAAAACACATGAAAATCCGTTATGTTAGAATTGAAAGAATATGTGATTTGAAATTTTATTCGATTATTTGCTTTTTGCCTTCAATGCTCTTTAAAATAAATTATTTTTAAATAACACCAATGCCAATCTTTTTCTTGGTTCTAGAGGTTTTTCAATATCTTCATTTTCTTTTCCTCTCATTTACATCTGTGATTTCTCTAGTAGACAATTCTTTTTCATATCTTCACATCGTCATCCATATAGATGAATCCCTAGTTATAAGCGATCTGTTGTTCTATGAGCTCACCGATTTCATGATGAAGTTCAGGTGAAATATTTTTATTTGCCAAAATAAATTAACTGTTTCGACACAACATACCAGTTTTCTCCCGATTATTTCTAATAGTAGTCAAAGTTGCTATATCTCAACAATATATTGTCATGCATATGTATATTAGCGAATTAACAAAATTTATAGTATATTACAAAATTATTCCAACTTTCAAGTATAAATTAATCCCTTAAATATTTGAAAGATAACTACGTATTTCGTATATGACAGTTTGTCATTTGATATGATGTACATGTACCACGTTGCATCCGTGCTTTGTGCACGTACCGAATTATCAATACCGCTACCCATGGTACGGATTTCATATTTTATATAAACAACATGGCAACTTTTTCTTTTCAGGAAGTGGTGCATGTGACAAAGTGGAATCTAGTTCATTATCGTTGCAGTCAAAATTATTTTTTTCTGTATAACCTGTCAAAACCGGTTCATGTTGATATTTGGGTATTTTATTATTGACGATGTTGCAAACTTGAATATCAAGTGCGTTATATATCTTCATCAAAAGTGGTATAAGAATTTGAATTTAGTTGGTTGTAAGTGTTCCTTCTATCTTTAACGATTCCATTTTTGAGACAATACAGTATATCCGAAACTTTTTTTGATATCCCTGCAACCAATTGACCAAATTTTTTCAGTATGTTCACACAAAGCTAGTTTTGCAAAGTTTTTTTGTTCCTTTTGGTAGATTAGATGTACGTTTTCTGGTGATCTCATTGTTAAACTTAAATCGATGATCACTTTGCATAGATACGCTAAAAAGCGTCCGGTATACAGTATCGGCATTGACTTTTTAATCAATCCTTGTTTGCCTTGTTGAACGAATCTTGTCCGGAACCGAAATTTGTCTGTAATAGCTCAAATCCGTGTACATGTACACGCAATTGACTATCGCTATAATTAAAAACCATGTACGTATTTGAAATTCGAAAACGAATACGTACAGTACCCCCAAAAAGTAACGCCCGATTAAAAATTAAACATAAAAATTTTAGCCTTACTTTTTGGGGTACTGTACATGTTAGAAATGGGTGTAATTTCTTAAAAGATTATTGGATTCCAGTATTCTAAATAAATTCATATTACGGTACTTATATGCAGCGCTATTTGTACTGTGTCTGGATCTAATATATTGATTTTCCGAATTCTTGTTTATACCGACGAAATTTAGAGATTATCATTCCAGAAAGATAAGCTTCGTTATCCTTATCGTTATAACGAAATTTAATTATAATATCTTAAATTTAAATCATCAGACTTTTGTCAAATCTGTGTTGTGCAATTGGACTTTTGGAGCTACTGGAATTTAGGACCAATTGGACCAGTCCAATTGGTCCAATTGATTTGAGCATAATATAATTGGACCAATCCAATCGAACCCAGTTCCAATAAAATTAACTGGACTGGCAACACTGCGTTAAAGTCTTTACTGTATATAATAAAATTAGAAGACAGTAACAATCACATTTCTTATTTTATTTGGTACAATGAAACATGCCATTCATCAAGTCTTTATTTTAATTACTTGTGTCAAAACATAAAATCTACATAGCGATGGTTAACGTTAATAGATAATCTATCGCCATCGCTATCTCAAAAAATGAAATTTAAAACTTAGATTGCATTGCATAAATTTTATCAGATTTTCATAGATGTAATTGAGCTGCAAGTAATACATGTTCATGTACATATTAGAAATTGACACAAGATAGCGATAGGCGTATTGCGGTTTTCTACTACCTATCAAAATACAGTACATGTGCATTGAAATATGTGAGAATTCTGGTACGTAAACTGCTTATTCCGAATACGTACAATATCGATATGTACATGTACATGTACATGTAACGATAACGAAATGTAGCCAATTGAAGTCTTTAAGATAATCTTATTTACAATTATTCGATTTTTATATTAAAGAGACATGATCGCAAGAATTATGCCAAATTACTTTTTACCCTATACTCATTTGATTTGTTTTCGCTCTTTATTTCTGAATAAGCTTTAACTTTGCAAACTAATTCCAAACTTATGAATCATTTTATAGAGCATAGATATTAGAATCTTTATTAAAACACTTTTTGCTCGGTGTCAATTACACTTTAATTAAAATACATTTATTCATGGCTTCAAATCCTTCAAACGAGACAAGTATAACATCTCCGATAAAATATGAAACCGGTGATATTGGATTTGTACTAGTGGCAACGGCACAAGTGTTTCTTATGGCACCAGGCATTGGATATTTTTACAGTGGAATGGCACGTAGTAAAAATGCTTTGTCGATGATTTTATTGTGTTTAGCATCAACGGCTGTTGTAACTTTTCAGGTGAGGTAAATATGTCTGTTATTTCAAATAAACACACATTAATCTATATACTAAATTTATTAATATTTTTGATTATAGTGGTGGTTATGGGGTTATAGTTTAACATACAGCACTACAGGAGGGGATTTTATTGGAAATCTTGACCATATGTTCTATCGCAATGTGTTTGATGGTCAGTCAGACATGGCTAAGACAATTCCAGACTTAGTTTTCGCAAATTATCAATGTATGTTTGCTGCTTTAACACCCGCTCTAGTAGTTGGAGCTGCAGCCGAACGTAATCGTATGCTTCCCACGATAGTATTTATTTTCATTTGGACAACACTAGTGTACGATGTTATCGCTCATTGGACATGGTCCAAGCGGGGATGGGCACACAAAATTGGGAGTATTGATTTTGCAGGTGGTACACCGGTGCACATCACATCCGGCGCAGCTGCATTGGCGTATGCAATGACACTTGGGAAACGAAATGGTCATGGCATGGAAGAATTCAGGCCACACAATATATCTAGTATTGCACTTGGCACGGTGCTTCTTTGGTTCGGATGGTTTGGTTTCAATGGTGGTTCAGCTTTTTCGGCAAATCTACAAGCGGCCAATGCGATCGTAGCGACGAATTTAGCAGGAGTGGTTGGAGGACTGAGTTGGATGTTATTAGATTATCGTTTGGAACGTAAATTATCCATTCTCAGCTTCTGTTCAGGTGTAATTTCCGGTTTCGTCACAATTACACCGGGTGCAGGTTATGTTAGTCCTGCGTCGGCTGTACTTTTTGGATTACTAGCTGGCAGTATATGCAATATGTCGGTCAAATTGAAACACTTTCTTGCGATTGACGATGCTCTGGACGTTTTCGCCGTGCATGGTATCGGGGGTCTGCTTGGAAATGTGCTCACTGGAATATTTGCACAGAAATCAATTGCACAGTATGCTGGTAGAATGGAAACAGAGTTTGCCGGAGGTTGGTTAGATGGAAATTGGGTCCAAGTAGGTTATCAGTTAGCAGGTTCAGTCGCAGGTCTTGTGTATTCTTTCAGTGTTACATATTTTATCCTATTTATTTTAAATAAAATCCCCGGACTTGCACTTCGCGTGGACCCCGAATCCGAGAAACGGGGTCTTGATGAAACAGAAATGGGTGAAATTGCATTGTTCCATGCGACGAAACTGGTAGCGACTAATCCAAGAACCGGCGAATTACGAGTGATTCGTGAAACATCCCTCTTTCAAAGCAACGAAAATGATATACCAATGGAAAGAATTGAAAGACGACCATTCGTTAATTAGACACTAAGTCTCGCACACCCACCTTTTACGACTAAGAATAATAGCATTAAAACAAACATTATCCTAATTAATAATAGCATTTAAATAGATACGTAGAGAATCAAATAATAGAAGTTTAATTTATTAAGCATGAGTATGCAGTGAACTTACAAAGGTCGAATATTACCTCTATTAACAATTATTACGTAGTAAATGTACAGTTCCGGCGGAAGGTAATGGCGATGAAATCGTTATGTAAATTTTACTATAATACTAGCATTTTTTATAGAAGCAAAATATACATAAAGTGCGAGATCATAACAATTAAAAAAATAAAATGTGATGAATTTGCGAAAATCTAATAGGCATCAAGTTTGTAAAATTTTCAAATCTTTTTTCTCAATAACCAGCAATCAGAATTTTATAATTTTGGTCTTATTAATTAGACAAATATTTTTGATAATAATTTATCGAATTATTGCGATTTTTAGTTTTTTTTTTTTTTAGTTAAAAAACGTTCAAGTTACAAAATTTTTAGACCATTAAATTTTATTCAAACTTGCATTGACACGGAAAGAGATCACATCAAGTACTGGTATTTTAGGGGCATAATGCCCTACTCAAAGGCACTATCAAAATAAAAATTTTTTAATTTTATTATATAATTGAATGAAATATAATAAAAAAAAAATTGGCCGTCATTACTTTCCACCAGAACTGTGTTGAATGAAGCGAGTCGACCGTAGCCACGGATGTTTCTTAGATTTAATCCGATTCAAAGAATCGCAGTAACAGAAGCGTAGAGTTCAATTGGTTCAGTACAATCCCTGCCTTAAATATATTAATCTGCGACTAATCTACATCTTCATTTAACTTGTTCCAAATTTAGAAATGTCATTTACTATCGCTATTCTTTGAATTTTGAATTAGTAAAAATTCGTTATGTCGAATGAGATTTTTATGTCTACTAATAATCGGGTATTGAGAGTCATTTCATTATATCGAGGTTTTTTATTATAACGAGAGCCTCTTTGTATTAATACTCACATGTCATGTCTATTTTTTTTTGAAAACTTCTAGAAATGAATATGTTACATGTACAGAGGGGTCAACTAAAATTAGGACAGTCGTTAAAAATTCAACGATAAATATGAAAAGTCGATTTTTTACTAATACATGTACAATGATCTTTCATGTACATGTAACGGTAATAATCAAACATGTTCACCATATTAAATTCTATACGTAATATGTATAGTGAAATTTGGAACACTTCAAACGCAAATGATTATTTCACAAGTTTTGAAATATCATTTTCCAAATGAGCGATTAGCCACAATGCCAAATTTTAACACAATAAATGCTAATAATTAAAACTGCTCATGGGTTCCATTCTACATACGTATTTGAAAATTTTCATAAGTTTTGAGCATTAATCCATGCAAAACGCAAAAAAACATTTTGAACGTGAATTTACAACTACGTACGTATGCATGAAAACCATCTTATTTAGCTAAATTAATAATTAATTGCTATATTTAGAAGTTGGTGCGCATTTTTAGCCAATAGAAATGAAGATGATTTTTCATGATTTATTCATAACGATAAATTTTCAATTTTAGTTGACCCTCTGTCAGTACATGTACGTTCATGTACATGGACAATGAACTTGAGTTTGACAAATGGCCATATTTGTATAAATTAACGTTTGCAAAATGTTTAGTGACGGTAACAGTAATACATGTACTGTACAATACATGTACATATTTATCTGCATTTTGTAAAATCGAAAAGCTGCGGGTAAACGGTATGGAAAATTCAGTGATGCACAATAAAAACCAGTTTTGTCAAATTTGTTAATGTTAAATACAGGTCCGAAATAAAGAAAACCAATTTATTTTTTATGAAACATGTCTGAAACTCAGAATACTCGTCCCGCTGATGTTGGGTTTGTCCTCAATTCAACAGCGTTGGTTTGGCTCATGATTCCGGGAGTCGGTTATTTTTATAGTGGCATGGCAAGAAGAAAAAATGCCTTATCATTGATTATGTTGTGTGTGTTGTCTGCTGCTGTTGTTTCTATACAGGTAGTAAATAACAATATCTGATGAGCATTTAGGATGAATTACTAAAATCCATCTTTTATTTGTAACAGTGGTTCATTTTCGGATATAGTTTAACCTTTGGCCAAGACGGGAACGCGTTCATTGGATCATTGAAAAATTCTTTCTTCATGGGAGTAGAAAATATAAAGAGTACCAATGAGAAACGAAAGATACCAGATATGACTTTTGCTATTTTCCAATCAATGTTCG
Source organism: Ambispora gerdemannii (assembly GCA_910591945.1). NCBI lineage: Eukaryota > Fungi > Glomeromycota > Glomeromycetes > Archaeosporales > Ambisporaceae > Ambispora > Ambispora gerdemannii. Next base: position 19,958 of record CAJVPL010000192.1, read on the forward strand.
CTGCAATTACACCCGCGTTAGCAATCGGTTCAGGTGCAGAACGCGGTCGAATATTACCTGCAATAATCTTTATATTTGTATGGACGACACTTGTCTATGACCCGATAGCTCATTGGGTTTGGTCGCCTGATGGTTGGGCAACCAACAGTCTTGATTTTGCTGGTGGAACTCCGGTTCATATTTCTTCTGGTGCAGCTGCTTTGGCGTATTGCATGCTTTTAAAGAAACGAAATAAAGAAGATCAAGAAGAATTCCGTCAACATAATGTGACATATACCGTATTAGGAACAGTATTAATGTGGTTTGGATGGTTTGGATTTAATGGGGGGTCAGCTTTAAGTGCATCACCAAGAGCTGTAAACGCTGTCATAGTGACGAATTTATCGGCATCAGTTGGCGGTCTTACATGGATGATAGTAGATTACCGTTTGGAGAAAAAATTCTCCGCAATTGGATTTTGCTCTGGAGCAATTTCTGGACTAGTATGTATCACTCCCGGAGCAGGTTACGTTTCTGCTCCATCAGCTGTGCTTTTTGGAGTTCTCGGTGGCCTTATGTGTAACCTTGCGACGAAACTCAAAAATGTGAGTTTTCTTAACTATGATGATGCTCTTGATGTATTCGCGGTTCACGGTGTTGGAGGTTTTACTGGTAATCTACTCACAGGAATATTCGCACAGCAATCAATTGCATCTCTTGACGGACGTACTTCAATACGCGGCGGATGGTTAGACCGATATTGGATGCAAATCGTATATCAAATAGAAGATTCGGTAGCCGGCTTTTTCTATTCTTTTTGCATAACATACCTTATTTTATTTACGATGAAAAAAATCCCGGTACTATCAATTCGTGCATCTTCCGAAATTGAGCGAAAGGGCATAGATATGACCGAAATCGGTGAATCCGCTTATGATTATATCGATGAATTGGTGAAAAAGAACAATAAAACGGGTGTTACGGTAAATATGCCTGCACATGAGCCACGTGGGGTGGAAATGGGTGGAAATTTAGGTAATGAAACCTAAGAGTTATTGAATCAATTTCAGCTAAAGATCGAATTATGCTTTTTTACTTTGAATCTTTAGAGAAATTAAATTATTTTTTGTATGCTTGGATTTCAAATAAATTGTTGCATAAGATGATTACGACGTAAATAGTTGCTTACTAAGATGATAGAGAAAAGAATCCTTTCACCATAAATCGAAGCGAAGAGTAAGCGTTTTAGCAAATTTTTAAACTATTTGAATGAAGATAGTATCGGTATTATTGGCACGTTCTTTAGAAAACTAAAAATTTAACATGATAAGCCGAACCGGAAAAATCTATCGCTATTACGTATTTTACTTTTCCTGATCAGAACACGTGAATTTATAGGTCACGGAAAATTACCATAAATGAGAATGATATCAATATTACTGTAATCCGCACAAAACAAAAACTTGTTTTGTTAGAAAGATGGCAATCTTAAATAATTCTAACACTCCTATTGTTAATTTCGGTAAAATTCCTTACAAACGACCATGGTTCCGACATCGAAAATTTAAAAGTCGAGCTGTCGAGCAGGCTATTAATGACGTTGTTAAGAAGATGAAAGACCGAGATTTAGCTGTGTTGTTTGAGAATTGTTGGTCGAAATCTTTGGGTAAGCTAAACCTTCATTTATGGGACATTAGTTTAAGCTTTTAGAACAATAGTTAATCGAAATCCTTAAAGACGACTACGTTCTGTGGCAGGATGATTCAAAAGGCTATCCACGAACTTTCATCGTTCCTGGGAAATTCGAGTACGTATGAAGTATACAAGATATTTAAATAAACGAAGTTACCTAAAGCTAGTTCATTTATTTAGGGTCCTTTTTATTCGTGACTCGACCAATCAGGTTATTTCATATACTCCTTTTGCCAAAGATGATCCTGAGCTTGCTAAAATGATACTTGGAGTAATAAATATCCAAGCTGAATATTTGGCAAAGGTATCATGAATATCATTTTTTTACTATATTATTAGACTTTTTGCAAGAAACAATAAAGTTATTTAAATTTAGGACATTTATTCCAATTCATTTTTTCCGCCACTCTCTTCCGATTTACCCCGGCCGTACGATCCTTGGGAAGAAAATGATAAAAGTTACCCCAAGCCTTCTTCGGCTGTCTGGCAGGAGAAATTTGGCGCTGATAATCTTGCTGCCTTTTTAAAATTAACCTATCATTATTGGAAGAATACTAACGATTCATCCTTTCTGCAAAACGAGCATTGGGTTGATGCCATGCAATTTGCTGTCAACGTATTTTCTGAACAAATGCGTGGCACAATGGAAGAATTTGGTAATGAGGCGTATCTATTTACTAGGCCATCACGAAATAGCAGTGAGACTCTATTGCTGGATGGAAGAGGTATAATTAGTTTCTTATCAACCAGATAGAATGAACAATAAACCGTTTTTAACTAATCAATTCTTTGCCATACGTATTTTTCTTATTTAGGGGCTATTGCTAAAAGAACTGGTACGAATATAATCCTTAATTAATTTAAGTTGCACAAACTTCTAATTATAGTTGTTTTATTATCTTAGGACTCGTAAAATCCCATTTTCGCCCGTCTGATGACGCGTCTTTCTATCCATTCATCATACCAACAAATGCGATGATTTCAATGGAATTACTGCATCTAAAAGAAATTTTAGATAATTCAGATCCCGATACATTATTCCATACCTTAGATCTATCTTCTTATATTCTGAATTTATCTCGCGAAATTCGAGAGGCGATTTATAAACATGCAGTTGTAAAACACGAAACTTTAGGAGAGGTTTTCGCATATGAAGTTAATGGATTTGGATCATTTAATCTCATGGACGATCCAAATATCCCGAGTTTACTAAGTTTACCGTATCTAGGTTTTATCAAAGCTGATGATCCGTTATATAAATCTACGCGTGCCTTAGTCTGGAGTCAATGGAATCCTTATTGGTTTGAGGGAAAATCTGCAAGCGGCATTGGAAGCCTTCATACAGGACTTGGATATATATGGCCACTTGGACCGACTATGAATGTATGTTTAAATTTGATTTCAAACTTAAAGATCCGAATTCTTATTCTATTTAATTTCAGATTATGACATCGGATAATGATACGGAAATTCTGGAGAATCTTGAGTTACTTAAAGATGTTGGCGCTCATACAGGATATCTAAGTCAAGCGTTTTGGTTTCATGACTCAGCGGAACAATTACGAAGTGAATTCGGGTGAGTAACACACACACACACAATCAGATAAAGATACTTATTGATTATTAATATTTAGAGCTGCAAACTCTCTGTTCGGAGAAGCGATTTTGAGGCTTGCTCGGGATCGACCTCATGTTGTATTTGATGTGCCGCCTCCTCCATCTCCTGCACCTTCTCCTGCACCTTCAACACTCGAACATCCGATCATGTTGATTTTTCCCGGAGCAACGATTTTCTATTTGGTTTTTTTTCTCATCTACCACCATTTCAATAAATATCGTGACGTGAATTATCGTGACGTGAATTAAAATATCAAGATCGAGATAACTTAAAAGAATATTTAAAAAACATATCGCCATACAATAGTACTTGAACGTAGTTCTTTTAATAATTACCGTTACGATTTCTATTCCTAATTAAGAATTTTCTTGACTGATTTATGAACCATTTACCTCTACTAATGCCCATGAGTTATTGCCAATATAAAATGTGCAAAAAACCTTGGAACAAAGTGTTGCTTCATAAATTATATTAATTCATCATTTTCTGTTAATTGTTCTTAAAAACTTGCTCGTTTAAAGATAAGTAAGAATCATGGCTGTTGAAATATACTCAATTAAAGCTTTTATTTATGTTTTTGAAAATTCGTTTTTAAGTTAATACGTAATAGTCGAAAATTCCTGTCATTGAAAATGAAATCGAACCATTACGGTAAGAACAAGAAAATTATGATTTTTGGTATTTATTAAAATTTAAACTAGTTTCTTTTGCCCCCTCAACAATCAATGACTATAAAATTCTCGATAAAACGGAATACAAAAATTATTCTAAATGAAAAACTGGATAATCTAAACAGTTGGTTGTTTCTGCTTATTGTTTTGAAGGCGAAGATGGATTGATTATTGGGTCAACTAACAAATTATTTATTTTTTTGCCTGTTACTCCCCCCCCTTTCCCTTTGTAGAAAATTAAAGAAATAATTGGTTTACTAAAAAGAATAAGGTTTATATTTTCTACAAAGGAAGTACCACGTAAAAAAGGTTTTTTTTTGGGTGTACCTTTAGTGTACCAACCCTTTTTTACCTGTCGGCAAAATAAGATATAGATCCGGATATCGATATTATTAGAGTAAATGAATTATTTTATAAATTTCTTGATGCTGAAGATATAGTATTGGATAAAATAGTGAAGTTGCTTGCATCGACATGAAAGAAAAACCTCAGTCGGACATAGCGATAGTATCGGTATAGATTCATAATTCATGTAAATTTTGCCATGTTAGAAATGTTAGTCTAGTCGGTTAACGTTAACTACAAATTGGATGTTCCAGCAACGCAAAAACATAGGACGTCGAACAATAGATTTTTATTCTATTTGATGAGAACACGGCTTGTATTTGCTTACGTAATAAACGATCAATGCCCCGACAATATCGATATACGTATTTTTATGATGGCAAAAATCAATCAGCAATATATATCATTAGCAAAAATGACGTTAAGTATAAATTCCCACGCGATCATTTTTAACGAATAATATAAGATCACCATTAGGTCAAACTTCCTTGCTTACATTTTTCATTAAAATGGCTTCTAAGAAGACCCAAAAACTTGCTGATAAAGCTCAATACATCAAAGGCGTTGCAAAAGAAAAGCTTGGTGTGTGTTGTGTTGTACTTATGCTCATTTTACCGTCATACAATAAATATAATTGTGTGTCGATTTTCTTTTCTTGTAGGCAGGACGATTCATGATGAAAAATTGGTTGCCGATGGGACTAATGAAACGTTAACTAAACAGGCTGAAATGGAAGCAGCTCAAAAAGTAGCAGTAAATGAGTCTCGTATGTTGTTATCAATTCCTCTATCTTCATAACTGTCTTGGCTTGGTGACTAATTGATTGAAATTACATCTAATAATATAAAAAGAGAAAAACGAAAGTACTTCGAAAAACAAAAAAGATATTAACGATGATAAAAAGCCGTTTATCGTCTCTCTTAAAAAAAGGAATCCCAAAGTGGTTGAAAAACCTCTTACGAAAGGAAGTGACAATGAATCACCTGCCAAGGAGCATGGCAAAGCGAATCCTGTCACGCATCAAAAAATGAATGAAATTGATCCGATGGAGCCAGAAAGTTCAAAGTTGAAGAAGGAGAAAAGTAAATTGTAGTAATTAGAAATACGTAGGTGTTTGCAAATTGAAAATGACTAACGCTAATTAGTCAAACCACTTGATCAATAACGATAACGATAACAATAAAATGTAAAATCTTATGACGTAATTTTATACATCAGAAAGAAGTTTCAGTTCTCTATTTACATCATTTAAGAAATTCTAAGAATACTGATATGTTACATACATGTACGACCGCTACATAACGATAATTGGTGTCCATTCTATTCTCTATCGTTATTATTATCCGTGAATCCAACTTGGCACGTGTCGCATAACATCCTGATTTGGAAAAGAATATTAAGAACAACAACGGAATCCAAAAAGATTTGGTTAGCAGAAATGTAGGTAATAATATGGCATCATTGAAATACGTAAAGACTTGAAATCATTTGAAAATTGTCTACATGTATTTCCCCTGTTGTGTATAAAAAAGGTAACACTTGCAATCGAAGCAAGTCGTGTATAACCGATTGCCATTGCGCATTATCAAATGAAGAGTGTAATAAAAATTGTTTTATGTAACGTACTGTATAAAAAGAATTGCCAAATTTCTGATAGATTGTACGAAGAACCAAACCATCGTCATTCCTACATTCATTTAATTTATTTCCCATATTTTTAAACAATAACAATATTTCCCTATCCCATCATTCACCTTTAGACTCACACCCCCTTCACACTAACAACACACTTACACATACACATACACACGCACACTACGTATAGTGAAACTATACCACTATCCAATCAAGTATATCTTTTATTCTTGTTACAAACCACTTTAATTTTTTATTACCGCTGCGCGGGAATCAAAATCTTTTCTTTCCGCCAACTTTTCATCATATAAAATTCAACTTTTAAAAGAAAGAATTTTTAATTTTGTGGTTTGTATATTCGATTGGGGGAAGATACAAGTATCGTCAATCAACATTAATATTATTTCCACCAACAATTAAAATATAATAAAATAATAATATCAATCATAATATCAATCATAATATATTGATATCGATATAGGTTAAAAACCAAAGCATATTTGCTGCGGTGATAAATAACAACGAAAGTCGTTGTTAGATAAATCGGCCATTATGGCCTCTACACTTCCGGTATTATGTCTTCACGAGATATTTCAATTGTTGATTGACGATCCAAGAACATTACACTCTTGTCTATTAGTGAATAGACACTGGTGTCATAATGCAGTCTCATATTTATGGCGAACACCATTTCAATGCACGGACGCAAGTTACTCTTCATCGGTCTCACTTATCAACGCTTTGCTCTCGAGTCTCCCCGATGAGGATAAGGAAAGAATAGGAATCGAAGATATAGACACAGCCGCATTTTCATATGCAAACTATTTAAGACATTTAGACTTTGTGAACTTGGCACGAGCAACTTCTGATTGGCGTAGCGCAAGTTGCGTTCAAGCATCTCCACAATCCGTATTGCAAATATTGTGTCGTCATATATTAGCTAGTGATGCAGTATTCTTTGACTTACAATTGGACTTTGATACTTCACTAGATGATTATGATTGGAGCGAAGACGATTGGAGGTTTTTCCATTTCCCTGGAGCTGATCGTTCTTTATCACAATTAAGAACACTAAGCTGTTTCGGGGCTTATGATCCGACACTTCTATTATCGGCATCAGCTCTATGCACGAAAATCGAATCAATTGAGGTCTCATTAGACACTTTTGGATGGACTAGATATCAACGTGGTGAACTGATGATTAAAGCTGGAGCAGAGACGTTAGTCACATTGATAACTAAGCAAGAAAATCTAGAACGATTCCATCTTCAAGATTGTCCTTTTCGTGGATACGCTATTGATTTGAGTAATATTTTTAATGCATTAAAATCGGCCCAAGACACTCTTCGTCATGTACAATTCTCAACCATCGATATTCGAGGTTACCCATTGTTGGATGTACTTGGGCAATGCAATAATCTCGAGTCAATTGTATTTAACAGATGCCAAAATATTGGTAAATGTGCAAACAAGAAACCAACTACTCCCTATTTCCCGAATCTGAAAACACTTACACTTGACAAGACATTTGTTTCCGTGCCGACACTTCGAGCATTTGCCGTAAATGCCGGCCACAGTTTAGAAGAAGTGTTGTTACGCGACGAAGGATACCAAGAAAATTGGAGTGCTGTTCAAGTATTCGCCGTAAATAATCCAAACATCAAGAAATTTCAAGTGCATGGTGTCATTACTGAACTGCAACAAATTTTACGAATGGTCAAAGCTTGGCGTCAACTCGAATCTTTGTCGATTATGCACACTAAAGATGACGAGAGTGAGGACGATGAGTTATACGAGGCTGATTATTTCATTGTAGATCTCGGGGCAGCTATACCAAGCACATTGGAACACTTAACGATACAGCTTGACTTGGAATTTACCGCAGAATCTCTATTGCGATTCTATCAGAATTGTCAAGCCCCGTTAAAGACATTTGAATTACCTGCCACCCAAAGTATTTCGGATGATCATTTAAGAGTGATTTCGGAATACTCACCTAACACTTTGGAACATTTAAATATTATCAAGGCAACAAATATCACCGAACGTGCCATTCGTGCTGCTAGAGCTGTTGTCCCAAATATCACTTGTTCTTTCTATTTGGCGAACCACAACCTGATTTATCGTGATCATGTAAGTTCTTGGTCTTTGCTCGTTCATTAATTATGATTTCGAAAATCTCTGATCCGTTTCAATTGATCTCTAATCACAGATCATTCCACAACGCCAGTGATTCTCTCCTTTACATTACACTTTAGGGCTTGACTATAACATTATAAATATTGCATTTTTTCATAGTTAGCATACGCGCATTTATACACACATTACATACACTTTTATTTATCAATATCCCAATCATTCACACACTCATATTCAAACAGACATTCTATCAGAAAATATTTATTTTTTGCATGTATATTTATTATTTATCGTAAATTTTCGCTAGCGATATCGATTTATTTTTTCCCCAATCAATTTGCAATATTAATAACCTCACACACGACATGTAGTAATCATTATAAACGCTAAGTTATCCCTTATTTCTTCCCTACAAATAAATTGATCGGCGACATTTGGAATTGATAAAGGATAGCGATAGAATTTTTCGTCGATGAAAAATTTGACTTGTACGCGCACGCACTTTCTTAAAATTTGTCCCCCCGATTCCAACAAAATGTTTTGTAAGTCTAAGAAGCTATGGTCGTTTTACAAGTATAGGATAAAGAACATAATGTACCAAAAGTATTGGTCCAATAATCAAAATTAGAATTTTTAATATGAAGTTAGCCATCACTGGCTTTAGTGGTAGGAAAATAGGCTTTTTGGCACAAAAGGCCTCGATCTCTATTTGGTTATCATCCTGGGTATCTTTCTAGTACATGTATATACAATAACCTGTGGACGATTGGTTAGAGATCGATTGGCTCAATTTCTGGTCATTTGATTTTTTCTGTCTCCGATTACTGATTGGTTAACTTTTAGTACAATACGTAGTCAGTTATCGATTAATTTTATATTTTGATTGCTATAGAGAAGGAGCATGAACCCAAAGGGTGAAATGCGATTTCGAATGCGGAGCGAAGCGGAGCATTAGCAATCGATTTATTTTTCTATCCTGTTTGCTGTAGAGAAAGAGTTCCAAAGGCAACTACGAACTCAATGAACAAATAGCAATCGATTTTAGGGTAAAATATTGATTGGCAATATAGCTTACGAATGCTTTGTACCGATTTTATCTATTATATATTTCAATCGCTTGCATCACAGCTTGCCAAAAAAAAGGCAGAGCGATGCTACATAGTAGCGTAGCGATTGTCCGCCATGCAAGCCTTTTTTTGCCTATAGGCAAGTAGCAAGCTAAATAGATATCAAATTCACATTACAATGTAAAGTTAAGATTCAGCAGATACACATAGTTTTTTCCGAAGATAATTTGTTCTATTTCGATATTTTCCCGCATGTTTTTTGCACATGCCATATGAAGGAGCTGTCGGAGTACCGCACTCACCACAGGGAACACGCTGTTTCCAGTGAATATGACATCCTTCTTGTTGATAACTGCCTTTCCCACAACCACGACCATCAAGAAATGTATGGAAGCATAAATAAAATGCCATCTGTATTATATAGATTTTCTAACTTTTAATAGACAGTGAATTAATTTCGAACTGAATTTTTTGAGACGCTATTTATACAGAGAAATATTTTTCGAATTGAATTTTTTGAAACGCTAAATATACAGAACGAAAATATGAGCGCAATTTTTGGTAATATCAATAGGAAGAATACTTGGAAATTTCTTTCCGAGCTGGAAAGGCCCGCAACCTGAGCCAGAGCCAATACCGCCAGAAGAAGAGCCAGAGGACGAGGGGGAGAGCGAGTACGACATCGCCGATGAAGGAAATACATCAACTGTCGATGATGACTTAGATTAGGAAAATGAGCCGAGTGATGATTCTGAATTCGAACATGAGGAAAAACTAGATCCAGCAATATCATTTAAAATGATTGAGAATCCACTACCAAAAAGAATAACAGAGTCTGGAAGACTCCCGGGCCCAAGTCAATGCATCGATTATCTTACTGATATTCCTCAGAACTATCCTCAGAGACACGACCCTCTTGCTATGTTTGAGGATATCGAAGATCAAATTAGTGATGTTTATAGAAAAGAGTTACCACGTCTAGGAGGCCTTAAAGTAAAGATTGTACTTATAGCTCACATGTATCGTTTTGTACAAGGAAATAGATTTGCGCATCGAATTGATGCAAACATAGCATTTCCAAGTGAAATCTTAGATATAACACGTCAAGACCACATTGATCTAATAATTTCACGACAGTATCATGAAATCTTGGATAAAATCGATGAAATGGAACACAACCCAAATTCTGGCTGGACTTATGAATATGCATACCAACCACTTCGAGGTAGCTCACATTTTGCTTTACCTGAGGTATGGGCAAAACCACAACTTGGGATAATAAATCCCCAAGATACAGATAAAAAGTGTTTCGAAGTATGCATGAAAGCTCGCTTAGCAAGTGAAGAAGCTCGTAGAATGGGTCGTAGGGCTAGAAATCTTCATGATGTAACTAGATTACAATATGTTTGATTTTACAGGTATCGATTTTCCAGCTACATTACGAGATATTGATAAGTTTGAAGAGAATAATCCAACTTATGCAATAAATATTTTCATTCCAGCATACATGGAAAATGATAGAGAATTGCGAACTGCAAAACTTGAGCCACTTCGCATTTCTGAGTACAATTACCAGAGAGATTACATGGTAGACCTAATATTATTTACGGAGGAAGAAAATCTCGGGGATCGTCGTAATATTAACGATATACCAGAAGGGTTAAATACGCATTACTGTTTAATCAATGGAGAGGAAGGCTGGAACCGAATTATGCGTAGTTGGAATAAGTTTCATGAACGTAAATACTTTTGTCAGCATTGTATGATTGCACCATTCTCGAGACTAGATCTACTTGAAAATCACAGACAATATAACTGTCATGGACGAAACAATCAATATGCGGGGCAGAGAGAGGATTTCCCAAAAAAGGGTAAACATATAAGTAAATTTGAGAAATATAAAGCAATGGAGGACGCGCCATTTATATTTGTTAAAGATCTCGAAGCTGATAGTGAGGCAATAGAAAATAATATCATTGATGAAAATACAAATACCATAAAGCTTCAAAAACAGCAACCAAATAGTTTTGGTTATACTTTAATACAAAAGGATGGAAAACTTATAAAAGAGGTTATCAGACGCACGCCAAACTCGATTGCTGAAGCATGGGAGAGCATGCAACAGGATTTAGAAGAAATTATTATGCCAATACTGCGTAATCCTGTAAAAATAAACATGACAGAACACGATTGACGAAATCTAGCAGATGTTACATATGTGATGAGAGACTACTAAATAGCAAATATAATAAAGTGAAATATTTCGATAGTAAAACCCGAAAATTAATAGGCGCATCCCAGCATGGGTGTGTTAAGATCAAATGTGAAGGTACTGGCGAGAACCCAAAAGAGATTATGTATCGTACAGAAGAGTTAGACAAAGAAGAAAAATTTTTCGATATAGTTACCAAATGTTACATCTGCAAGGGACGCCTTCAAATAGAAGAAAAGCAAAATAAAGTAAAACCATTTTACTGGACGATTTCGTGGTTCTGCCCATCGTGGTTGTAACCTTCAACTCCGAATAAAGCCTGATGAGATCAAAATTCCAATATTATATCAAGGAGGTAAGCATTATGACATTCACCTTGAGCTGCGAGAACTTGGTCTAGTTACTGATGACAAGATCGAAATAATTGCAAATAATATGGAGAACTATAAATTTATCGACTCTTGTCAATTCCAATTTCCATCTTTAGAAAAGGAGCGTTATGATCATGTCAAAAAGTATGGAAAGAGGCGAAATGTGAGACATTTGGAGAGTATCATGATCTGTACTTAAAAATTGATGTACTAATATTAGCCGACTCATTCCAGTACTTCCGAATGTCAATGAAAAAAGTTTGCGGACTTGATCCGGTCAATTATATTACACTACCATCATATGCATATGATGTAGCAAAAAGACGACAAAAATTAAGCTTGAGCTTTTCCATGAGGGGCAGGAGGATATGCACGAATTTTTCCAACGATGGACGCGTGGTGGGAATTCAATGGCACCTCGTCGTATTGCTCGAGCAAATTTTCCAGGAATGAAAGGATATGATAAGCGGAAAGCTAACAAATGGATTTTATATCTAGATGCTAATAATTTATATGTGTGGGCTATGTCTCAATATCTGCCTACTGGTGGATTTCGTTGGCTCGACCTGAACAATTTGCCTGATATTCGAACCATTTCTCCAACGTCTAAACGAGGAAGTGCTTGGGAAGTTAAGTTAGAATATCCAGACCATTACATACAGATTTCCCTCTTTGTCCAGAACGTCGAGTAGTTAAGCGTGTAGAGTTTAGTCCTTATCAAAATAAAGATTTAATTGACGAATTGAGTAGAGGAAAATTCGCAGAAACAGAAGAACTCGTCGCCACATTGGAGACAAAAGATCACTATATTCTCCATTACCAAAACCTCCAGCAATGTCTTGCCCTAGGAATGCGACTAGTACATGTATATCGAATAATGGAATTCGACCAATCTCCATGGCTTGAGCCATATATTAATGCTAATACACTTCGACGGCGTGACGCTAAAAATGCATTCGAAAAGGACCTATGGAAGTTGATGAATCATGCTGTCTTTGGTAAGACTATGGAGGATGTTCGACGTCGCACACGGGTCGATTTAGTACGTCAAATAGGTGAGGAGAATCGTCTTCGAAAAATGCTTGCAGATCCAGCATTGGTTGAACGCAAGATCTTTTATGGCTCAAATCTTATTGCAGTACATCGAAGACAAACACATGTTATACTGAATAAGCCTATATATGTAGGAGCAACGATTCTAGATCTAAGCAAATTCTTTATGTATGACTTCTGGTATGGCCATATCAAACGAAAATATGGTAATCGAGCAAAACTCTGTTATACAGATACAGATTCATTGATTATCGAAATTGAGACGGAAGATGTATATGCCGACATGGTTGAAGATGCAAATCTACGATTTCAGTGATTATCCCGAAGACCATACATTACTCGCAAAACTTCCAGCTGATCAATGGATATATAATCCAGACGGCTCACGAGAATTAAAAAACAAGAAGGTAATAGGGAAATGGAAAGATGAAAATGGAGGAATTCGAGTTCTAAATCATACGCAATAGAAATTGAGGATTTAACTAAAAATGTACAAAAAGCAAAAGGTCTTAAAAAATCTCTCGTTAAAAAAGAACTAACGATTGATATCTACGAACGATGTATTCTATAAGGAATAGAAGATGAACCCAGAACAGCACAATTTCTACGATGTGAACGATTTGTGCCATACATAATCCAGCAGACAAAAAAGAGTATTAACCCACTCGATTCAAAAAGATGGATCTTAAGCAACCGGATCACAACTTGGGCAATAGGAGATTGTCGAATTCCAATGTATTTAACCGCATTAGAGCAATATGGGAATAATATACCTCGAGAAATACTGGCAGACATGGGTTTATAGAAAGATCATTCGGCATATGATCTAACTATATATATCGCAAAAGAAATGTCCATTTTTTTATCTGTCATAGTAGATAGGTTTATCCATATAAATTAAATAATTAATTTTAATAATTAAAGAAAAATTTACTAAATATACACAACGTATAGAGAGCATACAAAAATTACAATGACAGACCACGGTTCAGATTCAGCGAGTGCTATTACAATGACAGAGCACAGTTCAGATTCAGCGAGTGCTATTTCATGGAAAGTGATTGAATCAGCGCAAATCAAAATAATAAAAGACGCATTCCGTCTCCGATACAAAAAAGACAGCAAACTTATTAGCGAATATGCTGGATATGTGAAAAATTTGCGACAAGAAGAAAAACCAGACGAATATATAAAATCAACTGCTATAATGTTATTCCAAATGAGGAAGCATATAATAAAGAATGGCAAGATATCGAAAATGGTTCCAAGGTAAGAGCTACTTGCAAGTATAGAGAATCTATATAATCTTTATTACGAATTATCCAAAGAAAGTCGCCCTATGACTGAGGCAGAAATAGATGAGGCTATTGATAATGTGCTAGCAGATAGCTAACATGCTGGAGTCAATGGATTTTCGAATATATACTACCACCATTTGTTTTTATTTAAAATATAATTTGGAGGTAGCACACAATCTGTAATTTTCATAAGCTTTTCTCTGACGAATGAGCGCTTTGGTCCATTATCTAACCAATAAAGTATTGGTTGATTTTTTTGTATCAAAGCTTTCTCAATCTGATATCAGGGCTCCATATCAAATCACCTGCCCGTCTTCTAGAAAGACCACCTTCAAGCTCATCAGGCTCAAGAAGATATCGAACATTATAAACTTCGAGCACAGGCTCATCATAACCAATTGGTCGATAAGCAGGTTTGGAAGGGTTGGCATACACATGCTTCTTTTTTCTTGCATCAGCTGGACTCATACCAATCAGACGCGTTTGAGTGTTATTAAGCTTGATAATAATAGGGCGAAGAATTTTTTTAAATATTCGAGACCTCTCAGGCCAAGGTAATAGCATTTCTTGAGCATATTGAATAGGAAATACTTTTTCGATCAATGTTCGATTAAATCTTTCATTAATACAAACTTCCTCCTTAGTTTTAGCTTGTTTATGATATATATTGTTTGGTATAAAATTTCTTACATTTACCTAAAAACTCTGCCATTATCAGTAGTTATTTTTTCTGGATAAAATACAGGAATGTCCGGGTCACTATAAACCTCTTCAAATATTTCAACTGTTTGAGCTGAAGTTTTATTATTTCGTAAACTGCCCAACAACTTCGAGAAGCTATATCTTTAACAGTTTGAGCATATAGGAAAAAGTCAAGCCCTGAAAATTCAGGAGGAATTACTACTAAATCCCATTGATGTTCTTCATCTGGGACAGTAATATTAATAAAGCTAGGACAAGGAATATATTTTGGAGCAGGTGCGTAGACTTGCCATATACGTAGCTTGCTTTTTAAGCCATGAATTCACATCATGCAATGAAAAATTATATCCATGTTCTTTAGCATCACCTCTTAAAATTTCGCATTTTTGTAGTAGTGCTCCAACCGGGTCGGGTCCGATCCGTGACCCGACCCGGAACGCAAATTTCGGGTCGGGTCGTATTGGGGTCAAACCCGACTCGAAATAATTCGGGTCAGCCTAAAAAATGTTATTTTTCGTTCAATATTAATGAAAATTTGTGGGCATATACACAATTACATTCCGAATAACTCTACTTAGACACAAAATACAAGTGTCTTAGTAAAAATAAAAATTATTAACGAAAAACTATTTTACGATTTTCGGATCAAACCCGATCCGAATCTGACCCGAAATTATCAGTTCGGGTTGACCTCAAATCCGAACCGAACACTAGGAATGTAGTACAATTTTTGTAAGACCATTTCTCGTTTAGCCTAGCAAAATCTATATGAATAATAGGTAGTAAAGATAATACTTTATAATGAACCAACAAACTATTTACGAAAAAGTAATGATTTGGTGAGTAGTGAGTCTTCTGACTTTAAACCAAGTCGAGCACGTCTCAATATTGGGGATCATATAATCATTGCCTAGTTAATGGATATATCGAGGGGAATACTAAAGCCGGGTAGTGCAATCCGAATTGAGCCAATCAATATATATTTGATCCAATCCATATATATCCGAATTTATTTGATCCAATTGACGAGTCACACGTGTCATATATATACAAAGAAAAATGTAAACAATCAAAATATTGCAAGGTGATTGTTGCTTGCTTTATTTTGTGTATGGTGGGTGGGTGGGTGAGGGAGGGTAATTACTATCAAATACAAGCTCATAAAAAACTATATTAATAAACACAAACTATAATAATAAATACAACCTATAATAATTTCTTTATGAATTATGATACTTTAATGGCACCATTTCTCTAAGACTCGATGGCAGCCTTTCTTTAAGACTTCAACAGCAGCCTTTCTTTAAGACTTCAACAGCAACCTTTTTCTAATTTAGACTTCAACAGCATTATTTCTTTAAGAATAATTATTTTTTCTAATTAAAATTCAATAAAAAATTAAAATTCAATATTAAAATGCAATATATAATAACTAATCAAAAACGTGCTTCATTCTTCAATATAAATAATCAATTTGAAGTATCTGAAAAAGAGTTTCATAAGGAACTATAACCACTCATCTGGACATGGTATAATAGTTGGAAATTCCTTAATAATAATTTTTGGATTGTTTACGCCTGCCGTTTCATGAAACACAACAAATCCAGCTTACGGAAGGAAGGAGTTTCAAACGTAAAATGAAGAAAGACTAGTAAACGTGATGCTGGTACTGTTACAGCGATTCTGAATAGTGAATTTCACTGGGAATCACTATAAGCATATGATGTTGGGAGAGGGGCAATTAAACTTAAGTAAAGAGAATGAATTATAAATATTAGCAAAGGTTTCTAAGGCCTGTGCCAATATCTACGGATATTGTGTGTTCAAAGGTCTAAATTACAA
>CAJVPL010000193.1:0-36401 GCA_910591945.1 Ambispora gerdemannii
TAATAATAATAATAATAATAATAATAATAATAATAATAATAATAATAATAATAATAATAATAATAATAACAATAATACTCTGTAAACAAGACTACAATACAGCAATAAAAAAAATAATAATAACAATAATAACAACAACAAAAGGAAAAAGAGTAGAATTGGGTGATGATGATTTTGTTAATCTTGCGATTTTTTAGCGTTAATAATAAAGGCGAAAATGTTTTTTAAAGAATGATAATATATGTATATAACCAGTATAGCCAAAAAGAGCTTACTCAAATGATCAATTGAATAAATTTTTCTGTCATTCACTTTATGATGCTGATGATGGTTGATGAGTGTCCCACGTGTTACTGGCGCCGCCATGTTGGAGAGTGAGAATAACAATGATGTGTTAGTCTAACCATTGTTGCTGGAATGTTATTCGAATGGGTATTTCAAACTCTGTCATATAAATGTGCAAATAGATTCCAAATTGATTTGTTGGTTGGGTGGTGTTATAAACGATTTCTTTTTTCCGAGACTAAGATTTCTTCACCTTCTACGGATGAGCTCCAATAATTTAGAAAAGGGTTCATTATTGTTTGCTCGTCGTCTTTTCCTCAAGTGAAATGCGCAAATCTTAGTTTATAAAGATCAATAAAATAGAAATGTGAACAAAAAATTGTTTGTGGATAAAAAACAGACGAGCAATATGATAATAAACGTTTGAAATCTGAAGAGAAACTTTGAGTTGAATTCAAAAGTAGCAAGTCTATTCCTTCCCGCTGACAACCCCATGATTTATATGTATGAAATATAAATATTATTTACTAAAAGTAAATAAATAAATAAATATATATATATATATATATATATTCTTTTGTCGAGCACGGGGATTTCTTTAATGGTTAACAAACCAAAAAAGCAAAAGGAACGACAAAAATCTACCACTTTTGAATTATTATTTTATTAAAAAAAGGTCATCATCTATATACAGGCACCATAAAATAAAATTCATAAATCGCAAGAATTATGTCGTTGATGTCTGGTACGTCTGGGTTTCGAGTGATCGGCGTTACTTTCTGTTGGTGAAGATGGTGACGAATTTGTTGTTGTTGTTGTTAATGAAGATGAAGTTGATTCAAGCGTGAAATTATTCGCAGTTTGTCTTCGAACAGGCAACGTAGCAGCTATTGTTGTCTGTGGTATTGCTACAATCGGTGATGTAGATGATCGTACGATAGCCGAGGATGGATATACAGGAACAGAAGGAATAAAATAAGCTCCCTCCGTACTTAATATTATATCTTGTATTGAAGGGCCAGCAGCATTGTAATCTGGATGATGAGCAGATGATAATGAATATAGTGGAGGTGCAGTGGGCGTGTAAGCTGGTGGTAACGTAGGATGAGGATTTAAGGAATGTCCTTTTCTATTTAGTTGCCCTTGTAAATGTTCATTATCATCCTCATAATCATTAACCACTAAATCAATTTTTTCTGCGGGTGGAGCAGTCGGAGCAGTAGCTTGTGGTGGTAAATTATGAACTTGGATGTTATACAATAGATGAACTGGAGGTTCTGTTGGTGCGGTACTTTTTTCTTGTATTGTCTGATTATTATTGTTGTTATTGTTATGATTATTATTGTTATGATTATTATTGTTATGATTATTATTATTATGATTATTGTTATGATTATTATTGTTGTTGTTGTTGTTGTAGTCGTCGTTGTTGTTATTATCGTTGTTGTTGTTGTTGTTGTTATTATTATCGTTGTTGTTGTTGTTGTTGTTGTTGTTGTTGTTGTTGCTGTTGCTATTGTTGTTATTGTTGTTATTGTTGTTGTTGTTGTTGTTATTTCTACTATTATTTCTACTATTACTTCTAGATCCATCATTTGTAGTATTTCTACCACTACCACCATCCGTATAACTGTTATTTTCGGAATTTCTTGATAAAGGTGTAATGTCATCGTGATGATTAGATAAATATTTAGCACTGGTAATTTTTTGTTGTTGACGAACTTTCCAATAAAGCATTGCGATCGCAATAGCCACCAATAAGAGAGCACCCCCTAACGAACATAATATCACTATCACTTTATGGATGGTTGTTGTTTCTTCCTGTATTTCCTCGTCTCTTTTACGGTCCTGTTCAATTTCTTGGATGTTTATCGAGTTATTACTACTCAATTTATCGTTAGTTGTTGTTTTAATATCATCACCACCATTACTATTATTAGCATCCGTGTCTTGAGTACCATTACTATTATTAGCATCCGTGCCTTGAGTATACGTTGTATGATACGGAAATGGATTATCTACATGTTTGGTAAATTATTAGATCTTTATAAAAAGAATTCAAAAACTAACAAAGTAATAAAATAATAAAAAATTTCTTCATACTACCATGGTTATGGATAGAAGTTTTTCTTTCGTCACGTTTGTTTGACCGTAGTCGGTTTGAAGAAGCCAGAGTCCAACAAGATGGACTGCGACAATTCGATTGAGTTCGTATATAAGTAGTTGTGGTGTGTACACGCGAAAGAAAGGTACTGAGGCATAAAAATACCCCAAAAATAATAACGAAGCGACAAGGCTTCATTATCTTGAAGTAAGAAGTGCCGAGGAGCCAGGTGTATGTTTTTGGTGATTGTTAAAGGAGCCTAACTGGTTCTTGAAACACTCGCGTAGAATGAATGACTGACTGACTGATTGACTGACTGCCAAGACACACCAAAAACTTGATATTTTGGTTATTGAAAGCTTGGTTTTTGTTATTTAACAGCGTTGACGGTATCTTTGCATGAAAAATAGCGTTTTGATGAGAAAACTATTATCAATTTTTTTTGTTATAGACGTAACAAATACTATAGACACTATAGAAACTCTCGGAGTAACAGTATTAGTGTTTGAAAGTACATACACTAAATACTGTATTATTAATTAACATCACTGATGATACATAGAATAATAATAATAATAATGATAATAATAGTAATGAGGTACCACAATAAATATTTTTATTATTTCGCGCACAAATTCTTGGACGAATTCAATTGTATCCGAGCATTTATCTTCGTCTACCTGAAATCAAGAAATCTATTCGTTGCAGGTAAAGCAAGAAAGAAAACCACAAGAAGGTTCGATTATGTTATTACACCACTTCACCACTACGCACGTGTTTTCTAGAAATTTTCTCGTATTCATTATTCGTTCAACAAAGAATTTTCTTTACTTCTTTCTTTGTATGACGATATTAACCAAGGAGAATAAAGAAAAAAAAGAGAAAGAATGACGAAAAGATCGATATGGTTTCACCACCATCAGCTTATTGAGCGTTTTTAGTTATTGAAAAGTTGCCGTTACTAATGACCAATTAATTGCCGCTACATATGTGGAATACATCACGACATTCACTTAAAATTGGACTTTTTTGGCGCAGTTAACCGATATGACTTCATTGCACACTCTCGCGTAGTGTCTATTTCAAAAAGTATCATCATTTTTCGCCATATTTGGCAACGAATACTTTCGCGCGAGATTCTTTGACGTAGTAAGATTAAAAGTGTCTCAAGTTTTTTTATTAATAAAAAATTTTGCATTTAGCAAGTAAATATCATAAGTTAAATATCAAAATCAAATTATTTCACAAACTGGCTCAAAGCCAGCATGGGATAGATATAAAAACCAAAAATTCTATTTGTCACCTCTTTAAGAAAGATTCAGAAATCCCTTAAAAAACTCGATCTTCTGTTTCAGAGAAGAAAATTAAGAATATGCAAATGAATTTTAATATCGCAAATTTTTAAAAAGTATATGTGTATAAATTTTGAGCTTAGACCAAAAACAGTAAGGGAAATTGGTATTAAATTTGTCGATTGGTTTTTTTTATTGCATATTTTAAATTATATCTGTGTTTGACGAATTAAGCGATAAATTTCGAAAATACAATGGGTGCTGGATACAATAACGTGATCGGGAGAAGTTATTATATCGAGATATTACCATGAAAGCTTATTACAGTAATGAGATCGGGGGAAGAGATTTTGTGCTATTATCGTTATAACGAGATGTTATCTTACTGAGTGCCCACTGTACATATCTAATTACCACCTACCAAAGTGAAAAATCACTTTATAATAATGTGCATTTGTCTGTTTTTCAAATTAAATATATGCTAGTCTGAAAGAATTTACATTTACTCTTGTTATTCTCTCAAAATGGAGTGTTCAATATTCTTTTATGAATCATAAGAAGACTACAAACTCTCTTATTCTTTAGTATTAACTCTAATCCTTACTCGAGCTCTAGTAATACTTCCATCCAATTTGAATTCATGTTGGAAATCAAAATAGCGGCAATGACTAAGTAAACAGAAGCAACGGCCAACGGAAGATTCACCGCCGAATTGCGGCATTTAGGCGAAAGAGCCCCAGAATCACCATACATCAAAGAAACAATAAAACGCCCATCAGTAAAACCCATAAAACAAAAATTCGGTGCTCCAAATCAGAATTGGAGAGTTTCCACAAACCGCAACCACCACAAGAACTCGGAAATCGTCACGAAACAGAGAAATTCGCGACGACTAACTCACGGCGAAAACACCCTTACAAAGCAGCCGGAATTAAACAATAATATACGGCTAAATACAGCAGAGTTACCACCGCTTAAAATTGAACTTGTAGAAGCCGCTGTTGTCAGCGAAACAAAACGGTTATATTGTCATCGTGATAACAAGATATGTCACGATCACAATTTTTACCGGTTCCTGGTCACATAATCATGTGTGACCAACAGCCCGGCAAAACAAACCCGACACAAGAAAATGAAAAAATGCAAACCTAGCTTGGTAGGGGAGGCAACTTTACATATAATCTTAACTCTGGCTCTAACTTTGACTCTGACCCTGACCCTAACCTTAAAATCAACCTTTAACTTTAATTTAACATTAACTGGTGCGCAGAATTTTAGAGGTTAACGCTTATTATTTATACAAAAATATAAAATATGTCATCAATAATTTTTCGATTTTTAGATCTGATCTGAAACCCACAATTTTGCAAAATGGGAGTAAAAATGTATTTAAGGAGTGGTTGCTAACACTCTGAATCTCTCATTCACTCGGCACTTCTTTGGGAGGCTATTAATGGGCACTTCTTTGGGAGGCTGCTAATGGGCACTTCTTTGGGAGGCTACTAATGGGCACTTCTTTGGAAGGCTACTAATGGGCACTTCTTTGGAAGGCTACTGGATTGGGCTGGGCACTTTTTCTGAGCATTCGTGGGGGTAAAATCGATTATGATAAAATAATAAAAGATTGACTTTTAAGAAAAGTCTATATTTTTTTCAATTGCATTATATTGATAAATATAACATTGCAGTTTTAAGATAACGGTTTAAAAATTTTAAAATTCATTTGATAGGTTTATAAAACTCGAATTTTTCACGTTCACACGAAAAATTTATTGTTGGCTAAGAATAATACACGTAAAGCTTTTATCGTCCCGCAGGACATCTTCCTTGTTGTTAATTAGCTAGTTATTCTTTGCTCTAATCCCTTTTGCGTTCGTCGTTCTTTTCAAGGTTCTTCCGGTTCGTTGCGCTTCTGTTCTTTTTGTGCAGACTCCAATTAGAGACGAGTGTTTCCAAGTTCTGTAACTTTTCTCTAATTTCTTATGCTTTCACCCGCCTTAAGCTCGTGTTTCTCCATCCTTGACGTCCATGTTCTTTCCATTTTTTGCAGACTCAAGTTCAGTCACCCTAGAAATGAGTTCTTTGTATGAGGCTTTAGCTCAGTTGATTGAAAAGTGAATTTCTTAGTATAGATTCGAGTTCGGCTGTAATTCCTTTTGATTTTCACTTTCTTTACAGAATGCTACCAATCTAATCACGAACTTATCAATTCGTCCTTGTAGTTCTTTTCTCTCGTTCCTCTTTTTCCTTCCCGGCTCTTACCTACTTTTTGATTTCTCGCTTCATCGACATTAATCCCCAATGAGGAAGGAGAATCAACTGCCTCCGGTTCTTTTTCTTGCTATTTGTGAAAGAAACTCATGTGGATCATAATACTCGGTGAAGTTCTTAGAAGCTTCCAAATAATTTCAATAAACCTTCCAATTTCTATATTGGAAGCTATGTCCAATAGCCAAAAGATTTGATTGGGAACAATTTTCTTTTGCATGATTTTCTATAACTTTTTATGTATAAAATATAAAAAAAGCCAAATACGAGAACTAAAATTATAAATATAAACCAAAAAATAACATCTGAATGTACTATTGAATCGAAATATCATGTGGATAATATGATTTCAACATGCATTTATCTATTTTTATCTCTTTTCGTTTTATCCTTTTATGATCTATGTGAACTATGTTTTTACAGCCCACTCGATATAGTGAAGAATTTTTTCCCCTTACCCCGATGTCTTTACTATAACGAGATTTATTAGAATTAGTTACGAAAATAACTCTATTCCATATTTTTACTGGAATAATCTGAGGAGCTTACAGTAGTGAACAAATATATATCGATATCGATATCGATATACATGTATGTATGCCTAGAAGAGGGCTATAAAATATTTTGCATATAATACACGCTGTAAAAGATTTAATCATATATTTTGGATCTTTTAAAAGTGCTGTTTTCTAGTTATCGGATATATGATTGAATATAGATTAAAAAATTCCGTTTCTAGGTTAACTGCCAGCTGTATATTGATATCTTGTTGGTTTTTAGTACATTTTTGAAATTGTTATTCAATACATGTCTGAAGAAAATCATTAGCTATCGCTATGCAAAAAATTCGTTAAACAGTCGCACGCATTAGATCACTAATATATTGCTCAATGTTTGAATAGAGACCGCAAATGATGTCTCATCCAACGACGTCGATGAGAATTGGAGCTTTGGCAAAATAAAAAGATTAAAAATCATGACAACAATAACTACGAAATAACAAAAGAAAAACACATACGTACTAGGTCCAGGCGCTACAGATTAGCATCGTTAACAATCGTAAAATTAACATCCTTAAAAATCTGTATATGCTGTTTTTCGCCGCTAGTTGTATTTAAATATGTACAATCGCCAATTGCATGAATCGTATAAATTCCCGTCGCCAAGTCATGATCTTTAGGCACATAAATTCCGGGATCAAGAAACAACGTAGTATTAAATGCTCGATCATTGTCAAAATCTTGCCGACTAATATAGTACAAGTCGTCCTCGGCTATTTTTCCGGTATCGGCGTCTAAAGTTTGTAGCGTTACATTTTCGAGAAGTGCAAGACCTTCGTATTGGATTTTTATCGCAATTGGGATTGTTGAACAGATAGGGAATTGTTGATATGGTGTTGGTGATGTTATAATTATTTGGTCTGAGTCGTAATAGAACCATTAATGAAACGTAAATGATTTTTTATAAACTGGAATTTTATAATTACCCGACTTTACACCAAGAATACATAAAAAGAAGATAGTCAGAAAACTCCATAATAAATTTATCGTGTTCATTTTAATTCTCATTATTTTTATTAAAAAGTGACAGTAAAATATGACATATATATATCAATATATATATATATATATATTGATCTTTATTTTGAAGTTTAACTGTTTGAGAAATTCCGATACTATACAATGATAAAAAGTGATTGATTGATTTATTGGTGAAAAAATAACCCTTTACATTTCCCCCGCCCTAAGAGACAGACCTTTATCTTAAAAACATGTTTTATGTATTATCATTATAATTTGTTTTGATATATCTACAATTAATTTCTAAAATTAAAATATGCTTTTCAATGATCTTTTTCTTAATTGTATATAATCAACTTCCTATAACGATAACAATAACGAATAATATTCATACATTCAAATTTGGAAAGTTTAAACTTTGTAAAAAGTAGTATATTGATAAAAGTGTAATACTATATAAATTTTGTAATCAATTACAATCGAATCTCTATAATCACTCCTGCTATAGTTAAATCATATAAGAATTAAGAACCAAATTATATTAATTCCATTAAAATATACTGAATTGAAAATTGAATATAATGTAATATTGAAGCTTAATACATGGAGTTCTCGTGAAACATCATAATTTAATTTCAATTTTATTGCAAGATAATTTATAGTCAAATAGCAAAAATTAGTATTTTAACAGAACTTGAAAATAGAATTTTTCCTCTCGCTTTTCATATTTTTCTTTTTAATGAACATCTCTTAACAATCTTTCAATTTCGCTATACCCTTCTGTTGCCACTCTAATAATTTCCCGTCCAAAATAGTTTTCGAATGATTTTACAATATTCCATGTTTGAGTATCGTGCACAAAGTTAATAGAAGCACCTGTGCGACCAAATCGGCCAGTGCGTCCAATACGATGTAAATAAGTTTCGTAATCGGGATTACCGTGCATATCCACGGGAAGGTCGTAGTTAATTACCAGATTTACTTGTAATACGTCAATGCCTGAATTAATATAATATATATCGGTTAAGCTGTCGTTTTTGGATAATAAGAAGATAAAAAAACGATATATTTATGAAGATAATACCTCGTGATAAAACGTTAGTGGTGATGAGTACTTTGGCGTCCCCACGACGAAAACCATCCATCACCTGATCTCGTTCGGTAGGAGAAAGCCCACCGTGTATATTAATGACTTTGTGACCCATTTCTGTCATTCTCCTCGCAATCGTATCAGCTGTTTCACGTTTCTTTTCCGTAATAAAGTTGAATGAATATTTTGTAAAGATATTTTCAAAAATTTATCGTACGAGTTTTATTATCGCATACCTGCACAAAAATTATACTTTGACCGATTGTTAACAGTGTATACAGAGCGTCTAAAACTTCGAATTTGTGTTCTGCACTTTTACAATCCATAAAGTATTGTTTAATAGCTTCTACTGATAGCTCTTCAGTTTTCAGTTTGAATTGATTTGAATTTGGGGCAAATCGCTCCGCAAAGGTTCTAACTTGATCCGAAAAAGTCGCTGAAAATAACACTATCTGACACGTAGAGGGCATCATACTAAAAAGAAAAAAATAATGTGCTAAGAAAAATGCCTCGTGTGAAAGTAAAGGTATGTATAGTTAAAAGATGACTCACTTTTTGAGCCTAATACTTTGATCACCAAGACTTTGTTGATCCAACATATTGTCAGCTTCGTCCAGTACGAATATTTTGACATTGTTAGTATCAACCAGTCGTTTTCGGATCATGTCTGTAAGAGTACCGGGTGTCCCGACTATTAGATGAGAATTGATCTTTTGGGTTCTATCGTAACCGTCTTTAATTGCCTCTGTGAGTGTCAACTTTGTATATTTCCCCATCTTCTTTATAACAGACGTGATTTGCCGCGCTAATTCTCGAGTAGGTGCCAAACACATTGCCTTTTATAATAATCCATTATTTAATTTTGATTTACTTGCAAATAAAAGTGTTTATCTATTTCATCATTACCTGTGTTGTCTCTGAACTGTAATTTATTCGGCTAAGCATAGTTAAAGCAAAGGCTGCAGTTTTTCCGGTACCCGATTGAGACTGACCAATCATATTTTGAGGGCTAAAGAACAGAATTAGTTTATTTAATCATTAATGCTATCGCATACACAAATAAATATATGCTAGCACTGAGATTATCCACATACGGATTTGCAAGCAGCAGTGGTAGAGCTTTCTCTTGTATTTTTGATGGTCTCGAGAATCCCATTTCATATAGACCTCTTAATAAATCACTTTCTCTAAAATATATAAAGTATCATTAATGGAAATCCCATATATGTTCAAAGATAGTTGGTGATTACACACAATAAATCAAGACATACAATCCTAATTCTTCAAAATTTTTTACAGATAATAGCTCAGAACCTGCTTGGGCTGTCTGGATTTCAACTTCATTAGTTGACTCTTGGAGTGCACTATGTTTAACTGTGTAATGTAAAGTATTTTTTCATGAGAAGGTTTTACAGCAATAATATTTGAAAGAGAATTTAAGTTGCCGGAGAAGAGTTTGATAACTACTATCGTCATGCGATTTCATTAAATCGTCAAATTTTTCTGTTACGAGTTCGACATCTAATAGGGTAAATAATAAAGCTTCAGCACACTTTATAATAAAGGTCTGACAAGTTTTAAGATTCTAGTTATTATCTGCCAAAAAGTACTTACCTCCATTACTAGAAGCTTGATTAGATGCATCAGGTGTAGTGGTAATTTGGGCAGCCATCGTGTAATTCAACGCAGCAAGATTTTTAATATTTAAGTCATATAGTAAACGTAAAAAATCTCAGCCAATCATATTTGTTAAAGTTATAGTTATTATATCTATGGATTATTATTCTCGAAATTTTATACTCCTTGCCTCCCCTTTTGTTCGAAATATTAATTGCAAAAGAAATTTTCGCAAAAATACTTTTTATTCTAAGAACAGGTTTACTCGTGGCTTAATCAACATGTCAAAAGAGCAGCCTATCAATATTGCTGGCACCCAAATACCAGTGACAGCCGTACATGGTGATATTGACATTCCGGCGGTACTTCGCTTCCCACCTTTTGTAGATTGGGTCAATGCTTTGTCAAAAGAAACACATGACGATTTGGAAAAAGAATTAGAAGTTAAGAAAGTTGAAATTCAAAATGTGGATTACTTTGGGCCAAAGCTTGGGTTTATAAAATTCAAAATTGATGCACGATTAAAGGAAAACGGAAAGAATATTCCAGGAATAGTTTTTATGGTTTGAATTTTTTAAATTTCTTTATTATCAAAAATAAAAATAACATTGTATTGATTTGTATGTAGCGAGGTGGCTCTGTAGCGGTATTATTGATTCTTCGGTCCAAGGAGAATGACGGTAGTATCGTATCAGAACACGTGGTTCTTACAGTCCAACCACGTATAGCTGTTCCGTCATTTGGATTCCCGGAGCTACCAGCAGGTATTAGATAAAAACCTTCGCTTATCTATATAATACCGCGAATCTTTGATAATTGCTTTATCGTTGTAATAATGTCCAGGAATGTTGGATGGATCTGGAAATTTTGCTGGAAAGGCAAGCGAGGAAATAAAGGAAGAAACTGGGCTAGAAATTAAGGATCATGAACTTATAGACATGACCGGATTATCTTTTGGTGAAAAGTATCGTGGCGCATATCCTTCACCTGGAGGATGTGATGAATTCATGAGGTTATGTCTATGCATAAAGGAAATGCGACGCGAACAAGTGCAGGAATTGGAGGGAAGATTGTGCGGCTTAAGAGAACATGGCGAGAGTATTACTGTTAAGCTTGTAAAACTGAATGATTTATGGAAGATACCCGATATGAAAGCATTGTCGGCTTTAACCCTATATAATGAATTGCGTAGGGAAGGTAAAATTTTGAAGTAATAATGGTATTTGCTGTCTAGATCTCTAGGAAGTTTAAATCTTTGAATGTCATGTATATCAATAAACAGAATGAATAATAAAGTGGCCATATTTAGCATCACAATGTCATGGATTTCGATTCTTGAAAATTTGATTGGCTATTCAATCTTATCCAACGTGTAAGACTTGACGCAAACAGGACGATAACTTCAAATTTCCTTTAGTTGAACGTCAACGATATTAAATTTTGCCCGGTTAAAGTGTCGGTCTTTTTTATGAATACGTCTCATTCTGTCACCAACGGAAACCATTCTTCCGAAAAAAATGGAGTACACTACTTTAATGGGAGTGGTGTAGCATCAAATGGCAATGACAATGATATTAAAATCAATTCGAATGGAAGAAACGGTTCAAATAACGACTCGCATGTTTATCATATGCCAGATTCTTATGTTAATGGAGCTTCACCGGTTACTCCGTCTAATGGAGTATTTGACCACTCAAAACAGGACCCCGAGACAGTTATCGAAATAAGTCCTAATGGCAGATATGCTAAAGTATGAACTCGTATCAAATATATCATTATCATTATTGCTATTCATTTAAAGAAAAGAATTCTGCTTTATGCAAAGTGTCTGTCTGGTTGTGTTATTTTTATTATTTTTTCTTAATAAACTGGTAGCTGAACACGGTTTTGGGAAAAGGAGCTTACAAGGTCGTCTGGAAAGCCATTGATCGTGATGAAGGTTATGAAGTTGCGTGGAATTGCTTTCAGGTATATTCGTCTTGTTGCATTTATCCCAAGAGTAAAATAACATTGTGGAATTTTCTTAATATATCTCAATCTTATGTTATTATCAAAGACTACACGAGCTGAATATATTGAATTAAATCAAGAAATCGAAATTTTAAGACAAGTTCGGCATCCGAATATTATCAATTTTCATTACTGTTGGTATAAAGATGCTGAATTCATTTTTGTCACAGAATTGATGACATCTGGGACTTTGCGGGAGTAAATGATAGAAACACTCCTTCTTATCTTAATCTTTAGATGCAAAATTATAGTTTTTAATTAACCTAACATAAATTAGATATATTCGTAAACTCTCGCTACCGAATCCCAAAATCGTGAAACGATGGTCTCGACAGATACTCAAAGGTCTAATATATCTTCACTCACACGATCCGCCAATCATCCACCGTGATATCAAATGCGATAACATATTCATTAATGGGGCACATGGCGAAGTGAAAATCGGCGACATGGGAACCGCCAAAATGAAACTTGGAAAGAAGTATACCGTCATCGGTATGCAGTGCAAATCCAAACTTTTTTTTTGTGTGATGGTGGTTTGAGAGTAGGCAGGCAAAGAACTGTCTCGCTCTCTTTCTTTCTAGTATTATTTTAATATGTATTACGATCTAAATCAATATCATATATATATTATATGTATATATAATGAATGTTGTTGGTTTCCTAAATAACCAATCATATACTATATAGGAACGCCTGAGTTTATGGCTCCCGAAATGTACGAAGAACGAGGGTATAACGAAAAAGTGGATATTTATGCTTTCGGGATGTGTCTTTTAGAAATGGTCACTGGCGAATATCCTTATAGCGAATGTAAGAATGCCGCTCAAATATATAAAAAAGTCATTCAAGTAAGTAATAACCCCGCAAATTATTATTGTTGTTAGTGTATCCTATGCTTATTAATTCACATGAATTCTACAATAGGGTACAAGACCGGAAAGTCTAGCAAAAGTTCAAGACGAAGAAATTCTAGACTTGATAAATAATTGTTTGAGTCCTGAAAATGAAAGGTAGATTGTCTCGAATGGGAGAATAATCATTTTCTGCCCTCTTTTAATAAGAAGGTGATCGCTCCATTTAATCGTGTATGAATTATTGATTGATTGACCATAGTTGCTTGCTGCCTTTTTGTAAACTCAAAGATATACCGCTGAACAAATAGTGGTCCATCCTTTCCTCACAGTGGAACCTGAGGTAGTGTTAATAGCAGCGGATGAGAGAAGAACTCATCTGAAACTGCAAGTAGTCTTTAAAGGGATGGATAATTTGTCGGTTAAATTTGATTTTAAAGTGGAAAAAGATACTGCAGAGGAAGTAGTTAAAGAGATGGTAAGATTAACCCTCTCATAAATATTTGTCGTAATGGGATCGAATTATTAATAATATTTCTATTATAAATAACACACTTTAGATTGACGAAAGTGTTCTGCCTCAAAAATACCAACAATTTATTACGCATGAGATCAATCGAATTTTGCGTGATTTGAATAAAGCATCGAAAGATGATGATTCGAATGACGAAATTCGACATTGGAATTCCCTGCCAGGAACACCGCCTTTTCCCGGTGGCATTTCCCCCCATTTGCCTCCACACAATTCACCAGGATCTTTTGCACTACCCTTAACACTTGATCGTGATAATAGTCCAAACTCCACAAGTTCTGGGCCAGTAACATCAGATTCATTACGCAGAACACAAGAATGGCAAGCAGAGGAATTAGAAGATATATTACCGTTAAAAGGTAATAGTCGTATTTAATGAAGTTCTTATATTTTTTTGAATTACAATCCCTAACCCTTCTTACACATTAAATGTAGATTATCCGAATGAAACTCCAATAGAAGATTTCGTTCACGAAACAGCGGTTGCTACTAATCGTGATCCTGAAAAGGCCAAAGAATGGACAACAAAACTAAAGCATCAAGATATTATGACAATTGGTGATCTACGTGATCTATTAGAGGAAGATTGGGCCGGAATTGGTCTGACGGTATTTGCATCACGTGCTCTAAAAAATGCATTGTATGGCAAATCATTGCGAAGTCCAGGTTTATATCCACGGTCAATGGGATCTTCAAGTGCCAACATTAGCGGTGGCGAAGAAGGATTATAGGATTATTACCAACTTCGTATATTATCTGTTGTATATTAATTTTATGTAAGTAACTTATATGTTTATGATTAAAAACTCAAAATTTGTGAGATGAACCATCACCTTGAATTTTATTTCTTTCTTATTTTAGCTATCCGGTGTGTATTCACGGGAAAAAACCCTTATCAATGATGAGATAAGCAGTATTTGCTTTTTGATGAACAAACATTATTGCCTTATTGATATCCTTTTTTTACACTTTCTCGGAGTTTACGAAAATTTATTTGTGCTCTTTATTAATCTCGATTTGGAGGATATGAACAATTCAATTAATTCGTGATTGCAATTTTCACCTACATGCCTGGATTAGACTTGTTTACCTTTTTTATTATTACTATTACTACTACTACTACTACTACTACTACTACTATTATTATTATTATTATTATTATTATTATTATTATTATATTATTATTGCTGTAGTGTAGTCTTATTATTATTATTATTTTATTATTATTTTATTAATTACTCTTAAAATATTTATTTTTGTTTCTTTTCGGGCTGTTTGTTTTTTCGTAGTATTCGATATTGATTGACAGTTTTCCGATTTTTTTGTGCACGTGGAAAGAATAATATATAACTTGGATCTATTTTTTGTCGGTCTTTGATTATATATTATTATACTTCCTATTTGACCAAAATACTACATTAAATTGGTAGTAATTGTTTTTTGTACAATACTTTTCTTTTAAACCCCTTTTTCAAAAAAAAATTTATTATTGATCGGACGAAAAGTCTATCTTAGATAATAAATATGTCCACATGATTTTTCGAATAATTCTAATTACTTGTTAATAATAGGCAATTGTGATATTCACGAAAAAATTATAGCGTAAATCTTGCAGAAACAGATCTATTTGACTATTTAAACCCCAAAAACAAAGAACCTACACAATAAGAACGCGCGTCAAACAATCGAAAATACTCGGCGCTATTAATCAAGAGTAAAAAAAATGCGCGGAAATGTGATACGATAATTTATTTTTAAAGAAAGTAATTCTCAAGAATCGAGAAACAAGTAGTTTCGGTGTAATCGACACTAATTAAAACTTCGAAAATAACTTCACAATGGATAACTTTTGAACAATTATTAATACGGTTGGGTTGGCGCGTGATAAAACCTTCAAAAAAACGATCACCAAGTAGCAGTACAAGTCAAACCAGATACTCTTCAACCTATGAATTTGTTCGAGAAAAAGCAACAATGATAATGTTCTTCAAACAGTAATTGCGTATTCTTTTCGGAAGACATGGCAAAACACGAAATGAAAACTAGAAGGCTTACGCCGTGAAAAATTATGCAAAACATGATAACCAAACTTGGATTTATTTGATAATGTGAAAGTATTGAGTCTAATAAACTTCACAAAAGACCAACAAACTAACCAATCATTCGTCTTGCTGTTGCGACCTTATTAATGAAACATCAATAAAAAATAATATCAACAGGGCAAAAAGTTATAGAATTAGATGTCTGTCAAATATAATCGTAATAAAGGATCTTGAAGTCTTTAGTATTGATTTTTATTAACGGATGCGTAACTCGAAAGATTTTATATAATTAGATAGATCAAAATATTAAATAAATTAAAGACATTTTTGTGCTCATGAGTTGCGCGCTCATAAAGCTCTACAAGAATAATGACGATCAACGATTTCATGTATTCAATTATATTATGTTCTATAAATTGTCCAAGTTAAAAGGGATCACTACTAGTTAGATTCATCTTTTGTAGTTATCACCGATGTTGTCGAATTAGATGGTATTGTTTTCGTGGTGTATGTTTCGGCTGCTCGTCCACTTCGTTCTTTACTCTCGTCTGTTAACTTCCAGGCTGGATCGAAACCATTAGGATTATTAGGGTTACGGAGATCTGGATTTGCCCTTGTGTTGACAGTGCTACCGAGGGAAGTATATCTAGAAATGTTCATTTCAGATCAGAATATACCGGCCGGATATTTTCACCGAGAATTAAAGTAGTTTAGCTTACCCCAGATTATATAAATCACAATAAGGCACTTTTAGATTGCGTAAAAACTCCCATATCTGATTGTAATGCCAATCGAGAATAGGGTGTATGCGCATAAAATTAGGCCAGCCAGGATCAGTTGGTGCAAAATCGGATAGGTGTACTAAGCAACACAATAACGTTGAATGAGTATAATAATTCGTAGACAAAAACCACGAAATAAAACTGAAAAAATAGACTTGCCACTATACGGATCATTTCTTCTATTACCAACCAGTATACCCTTCACGCTTGGTCGTTGTTTCAAATAACTAGCCAAAGCCTGTTTCATTGGACCTTTTAGTTTAATAAGATCTAATCCGTATCGGCGTATAGATTCTTCCACGAAAGTATCCACCTCGGCAAAAGGATTGGGAGGAGTAATATATACGCACTGAATTTTTGGTATTTTTTCACCGAATTTTTGTGTGAATTTGTAAAGAGCTGCCGAGAATAAATGTAAAAGCACAGTACAGTCTTTTCCCCCATTAAAAGACAGCGCCAACCCATTGGCTCTATTACAAAAGAATTGAGACGGAGGCTCCTATATAACTTGAGCACAAAAAGAAAATCAAGAAACTGACCCATATCTATTCAATGCCTCTTCTATGATTTCAAGAGAATGTTTAACAGACGCTTGTAAGGGATTTGGTGTTTCGGCGTAACTGTAAACTTGTTCATAGATTTTCGCAAGATCCGTTGGTTGAATTGAGGAAGAATCATCAAGAATCATCTCACGGTTCAGTGAAGCATCACCGTTCGAAGAGTCACCATTAACACTTGCATGCGTCCAGCCATTAATGTTGGTAATTGGTTCAGCTGACAAGGTTGAAAGTTCATTTTTATTGTTGTTATTGTCCATTGAGCTCGAGTCAACAAACGTCTCTTCAAGTATCATAGTGGAGAGATTGATCCAAAAAAAAAAGTATAAACAAAATGGTTTAATTTTATGTCCTTTTTTTGGCGGATCATATGTTAATCCTGCCTATTGAATGATTGTCGCAATTTCTCAAAAACGAGTTATATAACCCAGAGATTTAAAGTTGGAATCGTCGAAATCAAATAAATCAGCTTCAAGTATGGTAAGATCAAAAGGTTGCTTAACAGGAATTGAAACTTTGCTATTTGACATTGTCGTTACTTGCTTGACAATTTTTTTATGAGATCATTTTAAACAAAATGCTCACTTTTAATTATTTTATAAAAAAGGCTTCGACGCCAATTTTAGTTGGATTAGGTGTCACGATAGCTGCCCTGACTGGTCGACAATTGGTGAAAAAATTTCCACAAATTGCAAAGAATGTTCAAAATCCGTTTTCATATATAAAATCATCGCCTGTGGTTATGCACAAACAGTATATGGGTGGATTCGAACAAAAAGTCGATAAAAAGGAAGCGTTGCTTATCTTGGGTTTAAGGTACCTTTTTGCTATTCGAATTCAATGGCATTTATTCTCACTTTATTATTTTAATTGATTTGATATTTTTGTAGGCCTAATGGTCTTAATAGAAACAAAATTAAAGATGCGCACCGTAAGGTTATGGTGGCTAATCATCCTGATCTTAATGGATCTCCTTATATTGCATCGAAGATCAACGAAGCAAAAGAATGTCTCGAAAAAACTGTCAGATCATGAATCGAATCAAATTATTTTTTGTCTTAACAAATATAAGAACAATCCATTTTCTAGTAGCCTGACTTGATTTTATTATATAGCATTCATTCATCAATTAGGCAAATTTTAATAATATACATTATTCTTTACGTACTATATATTATATATATAACCTTAAAATTTTTTACCCCAATTAGAAAATAATACGCGTGTTATTTTTTTTGCTTACATTTTTTTAATGTAATAATTATAAGTCTAGTGATTATGGCTCTATTTTTTTGAAGTATCGTTAGGAAGTTTAGTGAAGAATGTTGTTAGTTTTTTCATACCCTTTGTATTTACTTTTGCAAGAGCGGCTTGTGAACGAGTCAATTTTTGTTTCTATGTTTTTATCGGAAATGATATTAAAACAAAAGGTGCAATAAAAATTTAAAGCAGGAGAATCATCATCGAATAAATCATCGATTAATCACCTTTGCTGCTGATTGCTGCTTTTCCGGATCAAACTCTTTTTCTAATGATCGCCTTGCATAAAAGTCACTTGGATTATCTACAAACGTGATATCATTTGCTTTTTCTAATTCAGCCAATTTCTCGAAACTTTATCAAGAGATTTTCGGAATTTGAAAGAAAAAATGATGGTTTAGAATTTTAGATAGATAGCAAGGGGGCAGATCTTACCACTTACTTGTATAATCCTGTTATTTTTTTTATCCAATAAGACGGGAGATATTCAGACATCAGTTCAAGGACTGCCCTAGTCCGTAGAGCTTATCACCGGGGAAAAAACCGTAATTAGATGATGCCATTAATTAATTGAATCTTTTGTCAATTTTACCTTGTCGAATATCTGAACATAATGAATCATTATCAAATCGTTTTATCAAGCTTCGTAACGACTCAAATTCATCGAATTCTTGAACTAGATAAGAAACCTATACGATCCATATTTTACAATCACCAAATAAGATCTTTTTAAGTGCAACAATCAAATTAAGCCTTTCTTGCCTTTGTCTGTAACCAAGCCAAAACTTTTTCATCGTTCAGACGGAAAACTTTCTTATTTGTGTCATATTCTATAAAATACATATTAAAAGATTGATCGAATTCGTAAAAGATAAATTCCCCATTTTAGTCAAAATCTCGTACAAACAAACCTTTCGTGTCGCAAATCCATTCACAGTATTCCACAATGTTCACAATATTCAATAATTTAATCAAACTCGGATATTCGTTGTTGTCTAATAGATCTTCAATCAATAGAAAAAAGCCCTGCGAATTTGATGTCTAATGCAATGATAAAGAGTTAAACTATCATCACGAAAAGAGGCAGCAATCTATTCATATTTGATTAAAGCAACCTTTTTCCGGCGATTAACCAAGATTGGCAAGAGAACAAATAGTGGATCTATTTTAGTTATAATGTAAAGACATCCATCTGTAAAAAGAAATTCATTAAAATCACTATAGATGTATAGAATAAGAAATTATTACTAATATATACTTCTACAATCATCCCTCAATACCCTCTATATAATCACCCCTTATATAGTCACATTCCATTATAAAAGAGGCCGCCATAAAATCACAACCTCTTTTTAAACTATTTTCTGGACTCTATAATATTTTTATACCTTTTTGGACAGTTTCATTAATAAACCAAGATCTCTCTCCCTGACTCTCCAATTTTTGCACTTCATAAAGTTTTCCATCTTGAATGAAATAACGTGCAGGTAAACCTACATAAATCAAATACATTAAATGTTTGAGAGAAAAATTTCTCGAGAACTCGGTTAAAATATCATAAGAAATAACCTGTTACTGGATGCGGAAGCTTTATCGATAAAAGTTCGGTTGCGCTAGCTTAGAAAAAAAGTTCAATTTAATAATAATAGTAGTAAAATTATCGAAAAACCAAGGATCTTTTTCTTACTAGTTGGCTTTATGCATATGAATTGAGACATCTTTGTCAAAGAATAAAAAAGAGCGAAACGCGTCAATTTTATGTAGACGCGGATCCCGATCCTCAAGATTAGAGTATAGATCAACCTTTATGTGATGATCACGTGATGATTGTAAATTTCAACCACACCTTAGCCAGTTTAATCAAGTTAACAAGGTCACCTATAACTTTCTTAATAATAATTACTTAGAAAATCACCAAATTGAACCAACCGAGACTTTACAATCTCGGATATACAGTTTTACACAAACAGTTAAATTATTTAAGGCATTATTAAGCATTTTTTATAATAATTCAAGCCTTTTAACCTCATTTTTTTTTACTATGTGGAGTAATAGTTCAAGTGAGATTCAATCAGAACCAAGATGGCCGGAAAACAAGAAAGAGCTTATGTTATCGGAGTAGGAATGACTAAATTCTCCAAGCCGCAAGGACGAGCCGATTATCCTGGCAAGTTTATTTATATTGCATGTGGCCGATGTTCATTAGTATGATCGACCAAATGGCCAATTTTATTTGTATCATCTTGTCGATCAAATTTATATAACTAATCATTTGAATTATAAATTACTTAAAGAGCTTGGACGTGAAGCCGCATCAAAAGCTTTACTCGACGCTGGAATTAAATATGACGATATTCAACAGGTATATCCCTCTCAAAATAATACCATATTTAAATAAAACCTTAATCTGATAAACAAGATCTATTTGAATAGGCAATAGTCGGATATAGTTACGGGGACTCTACTTGCGGTCAAAGAATACTGTATCAACTTGGCATGACACAGATCCCAATAATGTATTCTCTATATTTATATATTTCGCTTATATTTGAACTAGAGGATTAATAATTAATTGAAATCCGATGAATCTTGCTTGCTTTAATTATTAGTAATGTTAATAATAATGGTGCAACTGGATCAACCGCTCTTTTTATAGCACGTCAGCTCGTTGAAGCTGGTATCATCGATTGCGTACTTGCTTTGGGATTTGAGAAAATGGCTCCGGGTTTGTAATTTGATTGATTTGTTTAATATTGATTTTCAGATTTATTACTTAGTTGGGTTTGGACTTCTTTAGGATCTTTGCCTAACAATTTTACTGATCGCGTCCACCCAGTTGGTATGTTATTATCGATGATTGCTATTTTACTCGAGATAAATTAATACACATTTTTTAATATTAATAGAACTCAGCATTCTATTAATGTCAAAGACACGCGGTCTCGAGCCAGCTCCTATTCCTGCACAAATATTTGGTAATGCTGGTATTGAATATTGTGAAAAATATGGAGCAACACCTGATCACATGGCGAAAATTGCGGAAAAAAACCATAGGCATAGGTTAGTAAAATTCAATATATTTCCGTTTAATACGTTAAGATCCGAATGATATAATAATTTTTATATCTTATCACAGCGCTAATAATCCCTATTCGCAATTGCGCGACATATTATCTCTTGATCAAATCAAATCTTCCCCGAATGTTTTTGGTCCTTTGACTAAAGTTCAATGTTGCCCTAATGCGGATGGTGCAGCCGCAGCTGTGCTCGCCTCTAAAAGATTCGTTTGTAATCATGGTCTTCAAGGTCAAGCAATAGAAATAGTTGCACAGTCATTGGCAACAGATTCGCCATTATTATATGAAAAGAAAAGCTCGATTGAGTTAGCTGGTGCTGATATGACAAGGCGAGCAGCAAGAGATGCATTTAACAAAGCTGGGATTACGCCAAATGATGTTCAAGTTGTAGAGCTTCACGATTGCTTTTCGGCAAATGAGGTAATAAACTTTTTTTTCAACATGTTGAATATTCGGTATATTGATCTTTCTTTTTTTTTTTAGCTTATTACTTATGATGCATTAGGCCTTTGTAAGCCAGGAGAAGCCCATAAATTAATAGATGCAGGTGATGTAACTTATGGAGGTAAATACGTTGTGAACCCTTCAGGTGGGTTGATATCTAAGGGTAATCCAATAGGTGCTACTGGTCTGGCTCAGTGTACAGAATTGGTAAGGCAGTTATTAACATACTATCGCTGTTCATGTAATCAAAAATTTAAATCCCTATTTTTCCCAAAAGGTGTGGCAATTGCGTGGATGGTGTGAAAGTCGTCAAGTGCCTAACATTCAATACGCGCTCCAGCATAACATTGGTCTCGGCGGTGCAGCTGTAGTCACAATTTATAAGCGAGCAGAAGGATTAGGCAAACCCAAAAAATCACAAGATCCTCAAAAGAGATTTGGTTATAATCCAGCAATTGAAATCAAGCCTATTAGTGATGCGGATTTTAAACGAGTTTGCTCTTCTGTCGATATAAGCGAATTTGCTCTGGGAAAATTATAAGTTGTGTTTTATGCATTTTTAATAATGCTGCATGACATACCTCCTTGAATTTATGATTTTTTATCACTTAAGCTATTAAATACTACCTTTTTTTAACTTGATATAATGTATTTAATTCATGTTTTCTTATCTGTAAACCACAAGAAATACAACAGTTCAATAATTAAATTTACTTTATAATTCAATGGGACTAATAGTTGTTTGTTGATCGTATTTACGCAATTTATTGCTTTAATTTCGATCTAATAACTGTATCATGATTTTTCAAATAACAGGCAGACTTTAATTCACAAACCAAATTGAACTATTTGCCGTATTACTGTAATATATAAAGGTGATCCACTAGCAATAAATTACTACTATTCATCAATGTAGATGAGTGCGTGTGATACGAAAATGTCATTACTCTTTACAATGCTCCTTTGGAGGACGAACTACGCTCTCAGTCTTTTTCTTCCTTCAGTTCTCATATGATCTAAAGACCCGCTACCAACACCAATCGTCTTCTTGAATGTCAGTTAATCGCTTTCTAGATAAACTCTTTAGAATGGTAGCACTTTGTGTATATCCAGGAAAGATCAATCGATATCGATTTCTACGTCATCATCGATATCTGTTGCATTTTCACTAGCTTTTACTTCATTCAATAGCTTTTCTTGCCCCTCTTTTGCTTGATACACAAGAGCTTGATGCAGCAGCCTCCATTCCATCTGGTTTGGCTATCACTTTCCCTCAATCCTGACAAGTAACAAGCTTTTAATTCTTTATGTGACATAAAATAACCGTAAATATATTTATTGATACAAATACAAAAGCCCATCTTGTTTCATAAATAAATACAAACCAAATTTTCTTTCTTGATAATTATTAATTTGATAAGAGCCAAATATAAATCACAATACTTTTGCTACCACGTTATCGGTAATTCGTGAAAAAACTTGAAATAGATTTGATTTTGGGTATTTAGCCAGTAGCGTGTTTTTAAAATCATTAGACTCTGGTGTTGATGATGGCTCGAGCATTAACGTAAAGCTTGGATCGATTGGAACACGGCCTATGATTGTATTGAAAAAAAATGAATAAAAGTATACCAATTCAACAAATTAGACAACTGTGGCCAGCGCACTTACCCAGAAAATCTACTTCAAATTCTCGTGCCATAGCTTCACCACCGCCTGTCGAGAATAAATTCGTGCATTCCTATAAAGAATTAATTTATTTAGTTTCTTACTAATTTTAACATAATATCCAGATTCGTATAAAACGCAGATAAAAAATACACTTCACACCAACCTCACAATGCGGACACACAAAGCCACTCATGTTCTCTATTACACCGAGAATAGGCAACTTTACTTTTTTACAAAAGTTCAATTCTTTCCTCACGTCAGCTAAAGCCACTGCCTAAGATAAAAACATATTATTTCTAAATCAACATGATGCTGAGCCATTTTGAGTAGTAAGTTCTAAACTCTCACTTGTGGAGTGGTAACAATTACTGCTCCATCTGGTTTCACATCTTTTAACGATTCAGCTATAGAAATATGCTCATCTGAGGTGCCTATAAAAACCATCAGTCATCAAGTTTCCAATTAGTAAATAATTAGAGAAAATAATTTGTCAAATTTAGAGAAAAAAGAAATTCGATTTTTAAATTATTCACCTGGTGGAGTATCAATAATCAAATAATCTAGTTCACCCCAACAAACATCGGTAAGAAATTGCCGTATCATAGCTAAAATAAAATCATCGATAAGCAAGCGACAGCTGATATTACAAATAATTGAATCATTATACAGACCTGTTTTCTTTGGACCTCGCCAAATGACCGAATCATTCTTATTTTGTAACAAAAATCCAATGGACATGCAACAAAGTTGTTGATTTTCGTCCAAGTATACTGGTACCCACCTGGAAATCAAGTATATGACATGTGAATTCTAAAAACTTGTATTTGATAATTAGAGTAGTGATAATATACCCGGTAGAAGCTTGGTGAACCTGCTTTTCATCCACTCCTAGCATGCGAGGTATGCTAGGTCCTGTTAGGTCTATATCTAACACGCCTACTTTGTTTCCACTATTCACCAAACATAGAGCCAGTTGTGTCGTAATTGAACTTTTGCCAACTCCCCCTTTACCGGATAATACAAGTATAATGTGCTTTATGTTGGCAAGATTTGTTATCGTTTCCTCGGCCATAATTTAAGTAAGGGTTTATTTGAATATCTATATATGCTAAGATTATCTACGCGTTCACGTGCCTCGACTGACAATTTTTAATAGTAATATAACAGTAACACAGTAAATAGTATTTTAGCTGCATTTGTGATGCTCGAGTGCGTCAAAGAAATGGCTTTTCCCAAACGTAAAGCCTCCATTATAAGACTTCCGCTCATTGCTGAATATCCTCCTCAACCTTCTAAGCGAAGCTTGCGACAAACACTTTTTCTTTCATTCTTCGGTCTCTTATTCTCTACCTCTCTTTTAATTAACGCTTTCCATTTCATGTCATGCCATATTGACGGCGTGGAAAGAGTGTCAACCCAGCAAGCTACAGAAACACTACTCGATAATAATGAAGCTAGTTTGTCAGAGAAACAATTCTTGCCTTCACCACCGCACCAACAACTTCAAGATTTAGTACTCGTGGCTGGCCACGCGGTTTTTGTCGGTTCGGATTTGGAACACGTTGAGGAGGATAGTGATTGGGTGTTGGAGGATTATCAGAAGGGAGGTGAACAAGTGAAAACATTTTTAAAGCACATTAGGAAAGGTGTCGAATTAACGATAGATAACGGAGAGGCGTTGTTGATATTTAGTGGGTAAATATATTCTAGTCCCAAAAAAGAACACGCGAAGGGATTCAGGGACTTTATTTATCAAAAAAAATATTTAATTTATCGTACATTTTTCAGGGGACAGACAAGACCTTCTGCAGGACCAAGGAGTGAATCACAAAGTTATTGGGTAATTTTATTTACAATCCATTCCTCATGCTTTTATATATCACGCATATATATAGGAATACACCATTAATTAATATTCTCTAGGTTCTTGCTGAATCACTTCACATGTTTCCCAAACTCGAGAATTCTACAATATTTAATCGAGCCACCACAGAGGAATACGCGCGTGACTCTTACGAAAATCTACTGTTCTCAATTTGCCGCTTTTATGAGTACTAGAAAATGTGTTGTTTATTATTTCATGCTTTGATTCCCTTACACGAAAAATTGTGTTAATTTAGCATGAAATAAAATCATATATTTTTTTCCTCTCAATATGTAGATTAACAGGTCATTATCCACGAAATGTGACAATTGTAGGATTCGCATTTAAACGACGGCGATTTCTAGAGTTGCATCGTGCAGCTCTAAAGTTTCCTATAGAAAGGTAGATAAATTAATAACGTGGTTATTTGGA
This sequence comes from Ambispora gerdemannii, assembly GCA_910591945.1. Classification (NCBI taxonomy): domain Eukaryota; kingdom Fungi; phylum Glomeromycota; class Glomeromycetes; order Archaeosporales; family Ambisporaceae; genus Ambispora; species Ambispora gerdemannii. The sequence continues at coordinate 25,702 of CAJVPL010000193.1, forward strand.
TTACGCTTTACATTGCATCATCTTTTTTACCAAATTAGTTAACAAACTTTTGTGTAATCAAACAAGATTGAATTATGTAGGTATTGATCCAGATAATAGTGCGCTGGGACGAATGGTGGGCGAGGTAAAAATATGAACATATCATTTGTTAAATTTAGTTATTCGGATCTATTAATGAATCATATCCACAAATAGAATGTTAATGCCTTGGGTCCATTTCGAGATGATTTATATGGATGCCACGGAAAACTTCGCGAAAAAAAGATAAACCGAAATCCTTCACGTAGAAGGTACGAAGTTTCAATAATTTTATTCTTGTTTGTGATTTATTTGTATCTACCCGTCTTCTTCAATTAACGATACTCAACTAAATTCTAGTCACCCGTATAATTTGAGTTGCCCGTCACTTTCCTCTTTATTCGATTATTGCCCAGAGAATCAAACATTAATATATCCCGGATCATTACCTTGGGAATAAATGTCATATTTTTTTTTATTAATATTAACTAATTTATATATTTACATGCATTCTTTTATTGTTCCGGATAATTTTTATTTATTTAATCATCTTCGTCATCAATCATGTACATAAATACCTTCGAAATATAGAATAGTAATATTATTACTACAAACATAAATAAGGAAATGGATTGTTTATGTTATTTTTTTAATAGTATGCAGGTGCTTGCTCTACGGTATATGAAAAGAAAGAGTGATTAGAGGAGAGTAAGCATAAGGTAAATAAAGTGACTAAAAGAGACAATAATTATCTTTTCTGTTCAGAAGAAAAATTAATTTATTTTGTTCCAATCAAAATCATTCATGTGACTGATTTAATGTTAATAAAGTTAGACGCGCGTGCTGGGATTTTGACGCACGAAATATCCGATCGACTAATTAATGGAACCCGTCATTCCTGAAATTTCATGATCTGTGATGATTTATTATTGTCACATCTTTATTAAAGTTACGCGTCAACCGTCAATTATCAAAACCAAATAGTTTACATCAGATTGATTAATTATGAACAAACTTTACTATTAATCATAAAGAAATGACTATTATTAAACAAATAAGCTAATAAAAAATAAAAAAAGGGGGGGGGGGGAATAATATGTAAGGAAATCGAAAGGGGAATAATATGTAAGGAAATCGAAGGGGAATAATATGTAAGGAACGCAAAGGGGAATGCAAAGGGAACGAATAATGGGGGATAAATATGTAAGAAGCGCGAAGTGAGACCTCGCTTTATAAAAATTTCAAAAAAAGAAAATGGAGCTGTTCTTATCTATTTGTTACATAGGACTATGAAAAAAAATATATGATGCTCGATATATATATATATATATATCAGATAATATAATGTCATCTAATTAAAAAATCGGTGTTTACCCCGCACCAACCACTACTAATGAATCCCGGTCATAAGGAAATCAACCAGTACGTCCAGACAATACACACAAGCAACTCGCTTGCTCACTTTCCGTCGAAGAGAAAAATCAGAGGAAAAGAAAAAAATCAATTATATATTAGGATGAAAACAGGGGTGTCTAAATTAATATGATGATGATCTTTATAAATGAAATTATTTAATTGCCATCTACACACTGATTAGGTTGGGTATTTATATAAAATTTATATGCAATTAGAAAAAAAGTATAGAAAAGCATTATTTGCGAAATAATCGAATGAATAATGCAAAAATGAAAAAGAAATATATAATCGTTCATTGTTTCTCTGATGTCTATTTATATGGAATGAATGGGAAATCAAGGATGAGTAGATTGAATATGGAAACAGAACAACAAACGAGCGAGAAAAGTTCAACATAATAAATAAGCCAAAGACGACGAGGTAATCATATAGATAATTCAAGATACCAAGTACGGGTTTAATCCGGCCTTTTTCACATAATTTGTCAGATCGCCCTTTGAAGCTTTTCCAGCATTTTGCCGATAAAAGTCACTCTTTACTCGACAGTGATGGAATGAGAGGAAACTATATTCTTCAAAGAATTCTTCGGGCATTTCCCACGCCTCAGGATCCATTGTGTCTCCGTGACATTTTGCTTTCTTTATTAATAGATCGCATAATTTTTTCAAATCATATTTGTCACGATGTTCAATCATCCGCGCCCTAAGATGTAAGCATGGTATCATACCAATCCTGGGATCGTGTGATTGTTGAAGATAGAATAATTGCTCTTGTGACAACGGAAAGTGCAATCTTGGACTAACATCTGAGAAATTATTAGGAGCACGAACTAATCTAGCCAAATCATTTAATTGTTGCATCTCCTCGGCAGATAATAATGATATTGCGTTAATATTTGACTTTTGTTCATTTTGTTGCATCTGTATTTGCATCAGAGATTGTTGTTGTCCTTGAAGAATTTGATAATCTGTTAGATACGAGTTAATATTCAAGAATAAACTAAAATCGGAATCGATTAGTGCCGGATTCTCCAGATAAGTTGAATTAAATGCAGCGACAGTGTTTCCTGTATTAGAAGTGTTACTAGTATCATGATCAGTGATCTCATTTTGATTTGTAATCAATCGTTTTGTTCCATGATAACGATGATGATGATGATGATCAATATTTGTTGCATCAATACTGCTACCTCCATCACGTGTATCAGTTATCACTGGTTTAACTTCATTCATGCCCAATTCATTGACTAAATCTTCGTAATTAGTTGGTGGCGATCCAACAGTAGTTGATGGGGTGACTGGAGTACTCTGAGGTGACATAACAGTTGAGCTATTTGTTGGTGATGGAAGAAACTTCTTCGAAGCAACAGAACCATCACAAGAATCGTTTTGTTCAGGGGTTAGGGTGAGAAGAACCTGTAACACATCATTTTGCATTTGTGGACGACGAGACGGTGATTGTCGCTGCGTTTGTTGTTGACTCGATGGATTATATGATAGTGGAGCATCTTCGTTGGTTACTGTGGATGTTGATGATAACGATTGTTGCAGTGCTGGTAATAAACTATACATTCCAGTGGTAATGCTTTGATTTTGGGCCAACATCATGGTCGACATATTTGCTAACAATGTAGTTTTAATTTTGGACGTGATATCCGAACCAACGTTCATATTATTTATCACGGTTTCGAATGCCTGTGCGACTTCTTTCCAATAGATACTATCATTCTTCAGAGCTTCAAGCATTTCACGATAATTATCAGATTCTTTTTGATGTTTGACAGTAATCTCATACTCGTTTTGACGAAGAGTTTTGATTGTATCCTCTAATTCGCGTAAATGCCGTTCTTTTCTTTCACGAAAAGCCCGTTGCGCAGCACGATTTTGCGCTTTTCTAAGAGCAGGAGAGGCAGGATTTGGTTTCCGACCTGGTTTTTTTCGTTGAGGTGCTTGTGGTTGTGATGGTTGCTCTTGTTGCTGCGGAGCACTGGTTTCTTGCTGCTCCTGTTGTTTCAACGGTATTTGTTGGCCAGAATTATAATTGTCAATGGTAAGGTCAGGCGCTTCCTTGGTTTCTAAGTCTTGAGGATCGTGATCAAAGTCGCTGTCTTCATCTTCATAAACACAGTCTTGCATAAATTTAAAGTGTTTATTATTAGAGAGACCAAAATCATCGTCGTCAAACGTATTAAATTTTCTTTTCAAATCCTCTTGCTGATGTGGACTTGGAGAGGTCATGATGTGGTTGATATATTTTGTACTTGGCAGAAGATTACTAATAAAGTTATGTTTCTGCTTTGTAAAAGAATTACAAAGAATAACAAAGGGTTGTTATATATTTATGCTTTTTTATTATATTGGTTGGTCAGGTGACGGTAATTTCGAACGATTACTAATTAGATAGTAAGGAATATAGTAATTATGATTATATATTTATTATATCTATATTATTGATGCTGTCTATGAGAATAAATAAATACATATATTTTTATGTGTGTGTCTATGCTATTTTCGAGAGAAAACGTTAACACCTTTCTTTATAATTTTCTCCTGTCAGGCAAAGGAAAAACCTTTTTAACAATGTCACGTCTTCTAATGTTTATAGAAAATATGTAGGTGGCGAATTAAATATATTATGCATTATATGCGCCGCCGCTATGCTCCTTTCGATTCATTCATGCACAGCAAGACGGACACACAGTGTAGTAAATCAATTGTGATCGGTTAATTACGGGCCGATTTTCCACGCTTATATTGTGCGGTTATTTTAAGAAAAGAAGTTTTATTCGATGGCCGAAATCTTTGGCTCTAAAAGGTAAGATATTCGCGTAGATCTAACGTCGCAGTCAAGAAATTCGCTTCGGTCATTTCTATTTATTATGGTATCGAAAAATAGCATCGGTTTAAACTTTAAGCCGAAATTAGTTAAAAATAAAGGAGAAAAAGTCAAATTCATTCTCCTTCGAAATGTATCTTTGTGCTTGTGTACCCACTAAACTTTCCTCCTTAAATAAAAAAATTCAAATTTAGATAATTTATTTGATAGTGGCCAAGTCCATTTGTCTTTATGTCTACAAATAGTGATGGATTGACATGAACAGCCAGAAATAATCAAATGTTAATTTAGTTGTACGACTATGTGCTTGGTCCCTTACTTGTGCGTTAAATAGAAATAAAAAATCATGAGACATAGTTCGTGGTTTTTACCCATTAAGTTCCATTCCGCTCAGTCTTTGTTTAATTGGATTTATTATATTCACGACTAAAAAACACACGTTTTTTTAACGTAAATCTGTTATCTTTGCCTATTTGGAAATAAAAAGTAGATCCCCATTGTCGAAGGAGAAGAAAAAGGAAAAAAGAAATAAACTATTCAAAAATATTCTCCGATTGATCCGCGAATTTAATTCGTGACAGGCACAAACAAAGAAACCCAATCTTTTTGGAAGAACCAAACAAACAAATCAAGCGTTAGCCAACAATAACGACGCACGTGCAGTCATAACACAAATAAATAAATGACCCGCTGCACGTCAGAAGATGAATAACTGCTGCAACACAAACTGTTATTATCGCGTGTTCAATAAATATTCAAGCATAATACAAACACTAATGAAAACACACAGAAATTAAAATATCACCACGCCCTTCATCTTTCCAAATAGGTAATTTCATTTAACACTCGCCACCTAGTCTAAAAGGAATCTAATCAATGATAAGATTGTTTTTGAGTAGAGGATATAAATGATGGAGTCTTATTTCCGTGTGTGTATATATATATATGTATGTACAAAGATTGCATTAAAATAAAGTTGAACCTCTTTTTCTTTCTTAATACAGTACCGTATATAAATAACAATGCGCGTGCCACGAAGTACATATGATCATTTGTATATCTTTTTCATTCATGCAATTAAATGAATCACAGTATTTGGTTTTCTGGACGTGTGGATGATCAATCTACGAAAGATGATGATGGCAAGTAATTGTGTAAATGGTTCTAACTAAATTATATTGAATGATAAGCTATTTAAAGGTAAATGTTTTTTGTTGTATAGCAGAAACTATTTTTATGATTTTGATAGACCTTATCGTTATTTATGATAAGGCATGCCGGAAAGCTTTTCGTAATCCGAACAGTACGAAATATTCTTTCAAATATCTTCATAGGGAATGTCTACCCATTCTTTGTTCAATGCATCAAATTTAAATATCTAGATGTGATTTTTTATGCAAAAATTTGCAATTTTTAAATTTTTTATGTGGATTTTTGAGTAATTAGTGCGACCGAGAAAGAAAAGATCAGTATGTACTTCGCCTAATTGCAGTTTTACATCTTTTGTAACATCTCATTCCGAATTTTCAAAGTTTATTACATCATCAGAAATCTAATATTTGATTGGCCGAAGGCTGTACTAAAGTATAATTTTGCCTGGAATTATAAAAGTATAGATGTTATGCACAGAATTCCAAATAGAAACATTTCACGCAATAAAAATTCTGCACGTTTATCCATTCATATCTAAATTTGTATATCGACTAATAGCGATAGTTGATTTGCAAAAGTCATCATTTTTTTTATTTGGTGGTTCCGTGATTTCTTTATTTGGAAATTTAGGCGTATATTTGGCTCATGCGCAAGAAAGTAAATGGTGATTCTGTAGCTTTAGATATGTCAATTACTATTGACACAAGGAAAAACGTGGTTTTCTTTACGTCATAATGTGTTCTGCCGTTATTTTTGTACTACATGTACAATATGTTCAGTAAAAGATCAGTTAATTGGTCGATCGTTACATATACTGCATTTTCTCTTAATATGACATCCGATAAATTCGTCGACCCTCAAATGATAAATCAATTAGAGCAAGAAGCAAATGCGATAACCAAAGATTTAGATTGTATGTTGAAAAAATTGAAAACGAAAATGTTCGAGGTGATTGATGAATTAGTTACTTGTCTTTTATTTTATGTTTTATTAATATTTGGATTTTACAACAAGGCTTCAACTATAACTCGAGAATCTTTTGATGTATACGATCAGACAGTTACAAACTATTGTGCAGCTATTGAGGAAACTTCAAATAAGACTTGTGCATTAATTAATATGTGTGAAACATTTGATAAGGAATTTTCAAATGTTTATGCTTTGGCCAAGAATATGTATTTTTTTTTTGTTTCATTTAATTGATTCTTTCAATTGATTTGCATATATTTACATGAAATTCTTTATTTTTAGTAAAAACATTAGAAAACAATTGGACGCATTGCAATATTCAATAAAGTGATAGAGAAACTTGAGAGATAATGATATACAAATTCATTTTCCTCTACTCTATCAATAACATTGATATTTTGATTCTTTTCTTTAGTTCTACCCTGTCAACAACATTGATATTTTGGTTCTATTCTTTAGTTCTATTCTTTCAATAATACTTTAGTAAAGATATGATGAATAAATAAATAGGTAGTGAAATTTTTCGTCAGACTACTTTACCTCAAGGATATTCATGATTTGATGCACGAAGATTATTTCATCTTCGTCTTTATGTCTAATATATAAAAAAAAATTAATAAATTCCAAGAAATAAACAATGTAAACAAAATTAACAAAAGATATATATATTTTCATCAGATTTCCGTTCTATCTTTACATCACTTTGAAATCTCAGGTTAAATAAATAAATCCTCTGTGTGTGGAAATTTCATCATTAAAAAAAGGATCAATTCCAACTTTCTACTCGAGCGATCTCAACAGCAAAATATACACCGAGCAATCAAACACTCGTATTCACCATCCGATTGCAAACTATTTATGTTGCTCATGAGGGTTGGAATTGATGATACAAATTTGAAACAAACAAAAACGATACAACCCTTCAGCGTCCTTATCAATATCGTCATATGGTTACTGTTCCTACGAGAGGTTTTTTACTCGTATTTTCTGGTTGGCATATACCAGTGGAAATCAAACAGGAGCGAAGTCAAAGTTGGAAAATGATACCAAAAGTTGGTTACACCGATTGATGTGACGTATGTTGTCGTTCGAAGATCTAATACGCGCTTGCGTAATGCGGAAATAAAAAAAACCACTATTTTTTTTACACTTTGCAATCATGGCTACAATTCAAGAAGAAAAACCCCTAGAGGAAAAAGAAGAAGAGCTACCACAAGAAATTTTGCGTGCTAGCACGGAAGACATAAATAATCGCACACGGCTGTTGGAAAATGAAATAAAGGTTCCTTTTTTGCCATACTATAGAGTGTTACGATGTTGATCGATCGAGCACCTTCCAGAAAGTTATTTGATTTTGAATTATTTGCCTATTGAACTTTTTTGCTTGATAACAGGTCATGAAATCCGAGCACATGCGTCTAACGCTCGAACAAACCTCAATGAAAGAGAAAATAAAAGATAATAAAGAAAAGATAAAGGTCAACAAGCAATTACCATATCTTGTTGGAAATGTAGTCGAGGTTAGTTTAAACCGATCAAATCCATTATTTAATTTTAGTTTCTCGTGTTATGGTAATTGACGCGTATTTGATTATCTCGCACCAAAGCTACTGGATATGGATCCTAATGATGAACCCGAAGAAGATGGTGCAAATATTGATTTGGATGCACATCGAAAGGGTAAATGCGCTGTGATCAAGACGTCCACGCGGCAGGTATATTGTAATATTGTATATTGCTAATTTATAAACTTATTTAGACGCATTGGCTCAATTTTATTTTTTCGCTATACAGACCATATTTCTTCCACTCATTGGTCTTGTTGATCCAGGCACTTTAAAACCTAGTGACTTGATTGGTGTTAATAAAGATAGTTATCTTGTACTAGACACATTACCGGCCGAGTAAGTTTTCCTACTATAAAATATTTTTGGAATATCTTTTTGGGATAAAATAAAAATGAGTTTTTTTTATTTAAATAGATACGATTCGCGTGTTAAGGCTATGGAAGTCGATGAAAAACCAACGGAAGATTATAATGATATTGGTGGGCTTGATAAACAAATTGAAGAACTAGTTGAAGCTATCGTAATTCCAATGACTCATGCTGAAAGATTTAAAAATTTGGGTATAAAACCGCCAAAAGGTATCCGAAAATTTTTTTGCCTAATCAATTTTTCAATATACACTTTTAAAAAATATTGATCAATTCAACTAACGCAGTTCTTTTGTTTAGGGGTTTTGATGTATGGACCTCCAGGAACAGGAAAGACTTTATTGGCAAGGGCTTGTGCCGCGCAGACTCAATCGACGTATCTAAAATTGGCAGGACCTCAGCTTGTTCAGGTATTCATAATTTTTTTTGCAAAGCTCCTTATTGATTTTGGTATCGTAAAAAAGATTTCATCGTTTCTCCACCATTATTAGATGTTTATTGGTGATGGTGCAAAACTTGTACGCGATGCTTTCAATTTAGCCAAAGAAAAAGCGCCTGCTATCATCTTTATTGATGAATTGGACGCAATAGGAACTAAACGTTTCGATAGTGAAAAAAGTGGTGATCGTGAAGTTCAACGAACCATGTTAGAATTGCTTAATCAACTTGATGGTTTCAGCAGCGATGAGCGAATTAAGGTTTGTTTTTTTTTTTTACTCTTGCAAGACTTTATCTCGGTATAAATTGGCTGACAGGTTAATATTTCATGTAGGTTATAGCGGCTACAAATCGTATTGATATATTAGATCCAGCGCTTCTGCGGTCTGGACGTCTTGACAGAAAAATAGAATTTCCACTTCCAAATGAAGAAGCACGCGCGCGTATTCTTCAGATTCATTCTCGTAAAATGACAGTAAGTTCAAATGTTAACTATGAAGAATTGGCGCGTTGTTGCGATGAATTCAATGGTGCGCAGTGTAAGGCTGTGTGTGTGGAAGCGGGTATGCTTGCTTTAAGACGTCAGGCTACTGAATTGAGTCACGAAGATTTTATGGATGGTGAGTAGTCAATCATTCCAAAATATACTGTACTTAATCTAAACTTTTATTTGCATTTTTGTTTTTTTTTTTTAGGAATTCAAGAAGTTATGGCCAAAAAGAAAACATCTTTGAAATATTATGCATGATAAACCCAAAAAAACTCTTTTTCCCTCCTATCCCTACGAACTAATAGAATTTTTGATGATGGCGGAGATTATTATTTATTATTTGTATTATTTTGGTTTTTGTCTTCATAATAAAATGAATTTTATAAACAAATCAATAAATAATAACAATTGCAAAATGAGTAATAATTAATAATATAATTGTTATATATTTTTAGCATTATATTTAGTTTATTCAGACTTATTAGATATAATATTATATTTTATTGAACAATTTAATAATTTTTACATTTATCTGTATTGAATATTTGCTAAACTAATAATTAAAAATAAAATAACTAAATTACAGTACATGATTTAAAAACTGAAATCACATGACTTTTATCTTGACTTGTTCTATTCTGTGATCTCAAGTTTAAATTAATTTTATTATTATAATATCTTTTTGTTATATCATGTGATTTATCATGATTAATTATATAAGTAAATTGTTTAATTATAATATATATTGTTACAATAAAAATCATTAATTTTATAATTTATAAAATTATATAAAAATTTAGAATATTTTTTTAATTATCCTATATATTATTATTTATTATATTTATCTAATTTTTTATTTTGTATTACTTTTATTTTTATATATTTTATTTTTTATATTATTAATTTATTTTATTTTTTTATTTATTTATTTATTTATTTATTTATTTATTTATTTATTTTTATATTTTTATACTTTTTTACTTATTTATTTATTTATTTTGATAAATATATTTTAGTCAATTATAAATTTTCATAATATATATAGTTAAATTTCTCTATAGTCATATTTGTTTATAATCATTTACATAAAAAATCTTTCTATAGTTATATTCCTTTATAGTGTCACTGTTTTACTTAAATTTCACTTTTACTATATTTTTTTATGTGCTCAATACATGTTTCAAATCAGGTGGAAAAAATAAGATAAATAACTAACGATGATAACATGTATTCATTAAATTAAAGTTGACGTTTTGGTTATTTTGGTTATTAATTAATAATTAAAATTTCTAAATATAATAATTTAATTACTATATTTAAAAATTTTGGCTGCTAATCAATAGTCAAAACAATCAAAATATTAATATTATATTAAATATTAGTCAGCTAGAAAGTGACTTAAGAAATTTTCTTATAATTTAATATATATATAATATAATAATTATG
>CAJVPL010000194.1:0-36358 GCA_910591945.1 Ambispora gerdemannii
AAGGACACGTGAAGATCGTCATTTAAAATTTCGGACTGATCTACATTTTTGATGAGTATAAATGGTTTGCACCATAGAAAAATTAACATCAGAATAAACCGGGGTCATTTTTCGTGAAACAGACAAGCAAAAAACCAATTATTAAAAAACTCATCTGTAATCAGATTTTTAGTACTTTCGAGGATGGTATCAATATACCGACATTGAATAAGTGCTATGATTGACACAGGTAAATTCTTTCGGTTCCACTTCATTTATTTCGTTAATGACAAAAATAACCCGGTCGCGATTCCGAACAGATTTACACTCAAATATCCTAACGACAACGCTAACATATCAGCTATGATAGTAGTTGGTGCCCAAAGCTATTTAATAACTTGGTTTTCAAATCATTCTTTGCGTTCACGATACTCGCCTGTGGACATATGCTCCATCGAACATGTGTTCAGATATATAGCATGCAGACAGAAGCGCATTGAAACTATTAGGAAAAAAGCAGTCGAAAGATCGAGACCAGCACCTGCTAGCATCTCCGACAATAATAATGATCTCATTCAACCGGCCCAACAAAGCCCAAGCACGAAAGACAATGAAGTATCGCGCTCGGACGTTGTCATGTTACCGGACGAGCGAAGCCTTGCAAGCGAAGAGAACATCGATTCTACTTTTAATTCTATATTATACCAAAACAAATTCAATGGTGATGATGTACACTGCATTGGATCCCCAAATCAACACGAATGACATCACCAATGCTCATCTCGAAAACCATCATCCATGAGCCAGATAAAAAGTGTATATTTTACGATGAAATTACAACCTTATCAAAAATCCTTCAGCCAATTAAAACAGCAATTCTTATGGTAGAAGAACAAACCAATTTAGCCAACGCTTTTATTCAAATAATTCGATTATGATATATATTTAAAAATCTATCAATATTAATACTGATATGATTCAATTCGACAACATGCTATTCAAGTTTATAATAAAACTACAGGGTTTGATAATAGAACTGTCTACACTCACCAAAGAGGAGCCCGCCGAAGCTGACGATGACGAGGGTGATGATTCAGTCTCGCCCGCCTCCATTAGAAAGCAAATAAGTATATCAAGTAGAAATTCGGTGTTGGTATTATTATACAGAAAGATTCGAAAAAACGGTTGAGAATATTATGAATAATGACAAGGGGTTTACCGATCCAACAACTAGAAATGAATTTACAATGAAATTATGCCACACCTTTAAGGCATCACGAAGGAAAATTTGCGCAAGAAGACTCAGAAGCCTAGGGCGGTATATATATTGTTTGGTAAGATAGGAATGAAAAAAATAAGTGGATTCATCATATAGTGCAGATACAATTTCGAAATTCACTGGTCTCAAATTCAGAGTATTAAAGTCCGCTTTACGTGATATATAACAACGTTCACGGAATCACATGATCTGATAAATATAATTTTTGTCTGCTAGTCGGACTTCACGGTTGATAAAATCATCACAGTTGAATATCCACATGTAACGCCATATGTTGTTGGTGATTGGAGTAGGAAGCTGAGGAATTTTTGAAAATCATTTGCTTCCTCAATATAGTGCGTCTTTTATTGAATTTTCAGGATAACTTGTCTGGAACAGAATGCAAAGAACTCGAGGGCCAATTCGACCGCATGTTTATTATCAATCAGTATGTCGATGAATGCAAAATTCACGGAAGAAAGCTTGAAGGTATGCATTGGGATTTTTCCCTTGTAGAAGATGGGACTTGATACTTAATGTTTGAACAAAAGACATCCAGCAATATCGCAAATGCATTTACCATTATATTCAAACTTTACGTACTACTAAATATTGGAAATCGTGCTAAAGAAAGAAATGTAGGTTATTTGATTGAAGATGAAGGTAAAACTAAAGAAAGCGAGAGTGAAGATGAAGAAATCGAAGGTGACGACGAAGAAATTGAAAGTTATGAAGAGGATTATGACAATAATGATGATGGCAATAATAACAGCGACACCAGTAAAGATGATTCAACATATAGAAAAAAAAACAATAAATTTTTCACGTATTAACGTATCCTAGACTATAAAGTCCCCAGACAAGCCTTGTGCACTACTCTGGAAGAATTCAGATTTCATTAAAACTATGGAAGCCATTGTGGAGGCGGAGAATCAAGGATTCATCCCCGAGCAAAATTTGATTGAAGCAATCGCTTGTTGATTATAATGTTCTACACCCCGACCAACCCACCGATTTTCCAGTGACCTCATCGACCCACCAACAGGTGAAACAGTTCTCGCCCCCCCCCCCGATGAACCAATCATCAGTGCGCGCAATGGAATGCCTTCTGAAGCGTAAAAGTCTAAGTTTAGTTAGAATGTATTCTTGGCATTTTTTTTCGTCTATATAGTTACAATTGCAGTTTCATTATATTCATTAAAATAAAATAAACTTGCCCTACATGTCTTGCTTATGCAAAACTATCGGCAACAAATGTGTAGTAAGATTAGAGATAGATTATACCATCATGTTGCTACCAAGTAAATAAATACTTTTCACGACCCAGATGAATCGAAAGAGGTGAGTACCGCGTGGAAGCGTTACTCTTGTTTCGTATTCATCACCGGCAAGTTAAGGAACGACTTGAGAAGGAATGCTTCTTCACCAAGTTGACAGAACATGTTTGCCTTGTCGATGATCAAAATAGGCGGGGGATATATTGTGACCTCTCCAAAAGTTCCAATTCGGAAATATCTGCAAGCAATTTATTAACATTTTCAGTAGTAATCGGAGTTTGTGCATTAACTGTAAACTGGACCATTCAGCATGGTGTTGAATGCTTGTCATGACTTACATCAGAAGATCCTTTTGTTTCTTGAATTGCATGGAAATCGAATCGTACACGTTTTTTTGTGTCAAATCGTCCTGCACGGCAGTCGGGCTGAAATTGCCTTTACTCACTACCTCGTGGACCAAGGCAGTTTTTCCAGTACTGGGGGGGGGAGGGGTCCTAGGACGACGTGAAATCTTGGAACATCGGAGCTGAATGCTTCTTTAAATAGAGTGAATTCTCGTTTCCGATTGGTTTTTCCAATGCCAAAGCTGAAACCGTAAATATGTGAGATGCCACGGCTATTACAAATAGGTAAGCGTTTGAAAAAGCCGAAGCGAACACAGCTGTGTTGCAATAAAATTTGACTTTGTCGCCATGGAAATTTACGTTCATGTGCTTTAATCAGCAGCACCGTATCTGATATGCCACTCACACGAAGAATAAGGGAATTATATTAATAATTACCCTTGGAACATTAAGAAGTCTATTGTGAGTGGAAGTTCTTACTAACATATAAGGCATTATGCTAAATTTAAATTTCGAGTTCAAAATACAAATATTGCTTTTGAAACAATTGAAAATGGAAAATTTCTACGAAAAAGAATTAATATACCCGATTAATTAAAATATCTCACCGCTTCAGGGAGATCACTCGTTGATTCAGAGTGTGCTCAAAGAAACTAACTTTGTTAGTTTTTGTGGGTACAAGTTATTCATAAACAGGTGTCTGGAGTAATGCACGATTCGAAATAAGACATTGTAAAAATGGATAGTGTCTGATTTATCAGACAAAACAAATCAAAACTAATTTCACGATGCGGAAATTTGAATTCAAGAATTGGAAGTTTTGTCCGTTGATGCGTTCACGTGAGCGGAATAGTGTTATAAATATTAAAGTATATCAATTCCTGTTGATACAAAATAAATATTGAATTGCTATTATTCCCTCTTTGTTACTTTCGTCCGGGGAAAAATAAAATAATTGCTTTTCTAGATTGCTAATGTCTCAATACATTATCTGTTGTCGTTAAAAGGCATTCGTAATTGTCATCCCCATCATTATTGATAGGTGTCAAAATAACTTCTGCATTTCAAATATACTAATATATTAGATGTGTTCAAACTTCCAGCAAAATATATTTCGTAAAAAACATTCTGCATTTTTTTATTGGAATCATTAAAGTAACAACCACTATTTTGGCCTTTCTCGGAAGACGAGGAAGGCCGAAGTGAATGAGCGTGCGATTTTTTGACGAGACACTCGTAAATCATACCCCCATCAGAATCAGGTATTTCATTATAAAATATTGCATCTACAGTCAAAACTCGATATAACGATAGGTCGGGGATAATTAGTAAAAATTCTGTAAATATCGTTATATAGAGAATTTATTATAAAAACCGTTATATCGAGGAAATTGTCAATATTATCGAAATAAAAATCGGATTTTTTTAAAATCACCTGATGTTCTAATATTACAGGTTTGCTTTCATCGGATAAATATTTTTTACAAGCTTTTAGCAGTCTTCTTCGTAGCAGCAACAACAATTATTACAGTTGCAACAGCAACAGATAGTTTACTGGTTTGAACCAATGATAGAAACAGTTCCAATAAACCTGTTTCATAATCGGGTTTGAACCAAATTCAGGAACTGGCTACCCAACTGAATTAATATCTAATGTTTCAGGCGAAACTAATTTCGCCGAATTATCATCGTTATCGTTATGTATAACTTGCTTTTTGTATCATCAATAACCGGGTTTGTTTTGTGTATTTTACTGGTAAAAAATTCACAAAAAAACAAATAAAATGAAAACATAAATGTCTAGCCACTTGAGCGAATCTCTCCAGCTTTGATTACTCCCTCATCCAATGAATTTTTCAGAGCAACAAGTAAATATCGGGAAGAAAAAACTACAGCTCTGAGATCAGGAAAAAATTTACGTTCTATTCAAAGTGATCGGTTTCTTTTTCCCATCAATCATGCAATTATCAGAGTTCGAATTCTTAATAATGAAAAAAATCCTACACCTGTCTTTTTTTAATTATCCCTCCGAAAAACTTGCAATTTCGAAATGGTCTACGGTGCTTAAATCTTGATAAAAAAAAGCTATCTAAATTTTGTCTCAACATTGCCAGACTTATATACTTTTATCCTCAGATAAAAGTATACTAATAGTAATATAAAAAATTGTAACATATTCCTTGAGCTCTATCGAAAAATATGAAGTAATAAGTAAAATATAAACTAAAATTATTGTTCAGCTGATTCTTCTATGCTAATACTTTGTCAAGCATATGCTCCAAATAACTGAGTAATTTTTCGAAGTTCTAAAAATACTCAACATGTAACGGGAAATTAATCGCAACGCGCGAAACTTATCACGTAAACAATTATTCAATTTCACGATGATATCGCTGTTCTTCCTCCACGATATCACTAAATATCTGCACCGACAACACACGATGTTATATGTGCGCGTTTTTTCTTTTTCTGGGTTATTTTTAAATTCGATGACCATTTATATTAATCCGAGTCGTAGTACTCGGCGTTTTCAAAGTAATATTCCGAATCCGAGTTTGTTGTGGAGTACTCATCTTCCTCCGTATATTCCGTTTGTTGCTGCGTTGTTTTATTATATCGATGCGAATGAATTCCGAATCGTGGGTTATTTTAATGGCGATATATCGTTGTAGATGTTCGATGACATACCTATCCGACGCTGAATAGCCAACGAATTATGTACCAGAATCGTGTTTAACATCCGCACCGAAAAATACATGTCTTCTGTATAATCCTCATACATCGAAAACACGCCATATATAACAAAATACAATTTGCACTATATGTAAATAATCCAAATAGCCGATACGAAGACGACAATCAAACGATAACGCGCGTTTAATCGTTGTAAATTTTATTTTATTTTAGTGTTAAATAAAGACCATATATCATCATGTTGGTTTCACAATAATGTTAGTGTTCTCTTTCAATTATTATTATTGGTTCAAAGTAATCTTTGCAATCATGATACTGTTTGAGCTGTTTTCCATTTATGGGTTGTTTGATCATTTGATCTTGTTGATTTCTAAGTCAATGTTTCATTTTTAAGATTATCATGAATATAATATTATTCTGGTTTCCATTGTGATTGAAATTTGTTTCATATTGTATAACAATACATAATGAAATTTTTTTATGTTTTATATCTTTGAATCATGTTTTTGTTTGGTTCTTTGTTGTTTTTCTGTTGTATTTTTCTTTGTTTCATTTTGTACTGTTGTTAACTTGTCAATTATATTAAAAATTTATTGTAGAATTTGGTCTTCAGTTAAATTTTCAATTGGTTATAATTTATTTATTGGAAATTATGTATCTTTTCTATAAGTCAAAAAAAATTCATGTTTTATTATTGAATTTTTGAGTGTTCTATAAACAAATAAAGCTGTTAATATATATTAATCACAATTATTTTCAAAGATAATACAATATTTTTGGAGTACTGAGCATATTGTTTTATTAAATTTTTTAATAATTTCATTTGTTTGTGAATGATATAATAAAGAAAACTTTTATTTAATATTGAATTGATTTACTAGTTCTTTGATAATATTATTTACAAATTCAATTTCATTATTTAATTGAATTTCTTTTGGATATTCATGTTAACAAATTATTTTTTCAAAGATAAATTTAGCAATTGTAATTACTTGTTTATTTAATATTACTCTAACTTTAGACCAATAAGTAAAATAATCAATTATTATCACAATATATTAATTTTCTTGTATTTTAACAATACAGAATTTCACTAAATTAATAATTATTCTTTCAAAAGATTATTCAATTTTAATAAGATATAAAAATATTTTTGTTATTATAGTTTTAGTAAGTTGATAAACAGAATAAGATTTTACAAAATCTTTGATAATATTATCTATTTTATTAATATTTTGTTGCAATTCATTAATATATTCCATTATATCCAAAATATTCAATTAATATATCTTCATACATATATTTGAACATTGTTTTAGTTTTATATATTTTTAAGACTTTTAGAAAATTTGCTGACTTTTTTCTTGTATAATTATATATTAATAACTAAAAAGTGTTTGAATTATTATTGTAATTATTATTTATCTTCTAATTAAGTTATAATAGTATATTAATATTTTGATTAACTTTTTCAGAATGATATTGTTACATTTATTTTCAAAAATTTCTTAATTAACAAATCTTTCAAAAATAGTAAAAAATATAAAAATTTCTAAAAATAATAATAAAACAACAAATTGATAAAAATAATTTATATATATATTTTATTTAATAATTATATAATTATTATTATTTATCATTTTAATTTAACAGTTTTTATCTTTATCTTCTATCTTTTCTACTTTTATTTTTTTACCTTTTTTATCTTTTCTATCTTTGTTTTTTATCTTTTTTATCTTTATTTTCTACCTATTCTATTTTTTTTACTTTTATTTTCTATTTTTTCTACCTTTTCTACCTTTACTTTCTATTTTTTTTATCTTTTTTACCTTTTTTTATATATCTTTTTCTATAATTTTATAATATAAATAATGTTACAGTAGTAATAATAATTTCATAAATTCAAAGAAAATTCTGAATTTGAAAAATAATTGAAAATATTGAAAATAGTAAACTTTAATAAATAACAAAAATAATTTATTAGATATTTATTTTATTACTATCTTTTATTAACAAAATATAATAATAATTAAACTTATTAAGTTTATCAATAAAGAAATATAATGATTTTAATATAAAATAATATAACAAGACTTCTTATTAATATAATCTAAAAATAATAAAACTAAAATAATAAAGATAATAAAATCAATGACTTATTTAGAATAAAGAAGTATTTACTATTTGTAATTAAGATTTAAAGATGATCATAAAAATAATATTATATTCACAAGTATAATATTACAAGTAAAAACTTTGTTATTTTTATTAGATTAAAACACAAAAGTTTCTAGCAACAAGAGACATTTTCAATTTTTTCACATTTTATATAATTAATAATTATTCTAATTTATATTATTAATTACAGACAATATTAATAATACAAAAGAAAACTAAATATTAGAAAATAAGTGAAAAATTATATAAACTTATAGAAAAGCAAATATAAAAGAAAATTAGTTGTAATTTTAGTAGTTAAAGATAAGAAAAAATAAAAGTTTTAGTAAAAAGAAGTTTTGCAAAAAAAGAAAACAATAGTAGATTTAAATATTAAAAAAAAATGATATTTATTAGATTTGATTGTTTAATAATGTACAATGCAAAAATAAAGAGAAAAAGTAATTTGATTATTATTGAGTTATATTGTGATATATCACAATTTTGAATGATCTAAAAATTAAGAAATTTTTGATGAAATTGATAATATTATATTTCTTTTGAAAAAGTCTGAGCTCCAGTAAAGATTTTTTTCAGTATTTCTTCAAATTTAATATTTATAAGTCTTTCAATTTGAAATGGAGTGACATTTATATCTTTTTGAAGTCTTTGCAAGCCAATTTTGTTAAATATTTGTCAAATATACTTAGCAATTCTCAGATATATATTCATGATTCAGATTTTACATCTTTTTTTCAAGTTATATTTGAGTGCAGATATTTTTTATTATGTTTCTTGAAATGTTCTGAAAAAGTCTTTCAAGATGATAATACTTTTGTAACTGAGATGCATTTAGATTATGATCTTCTATTATATCTTTTAATACTTGAATTACTTGAGCTTTTCATTCAAAATTGTTGTTTAATTGATAAGTTGAAGATATATAATAAGTATCTCTATTATATAACATTTCAATTACAATTTCATTAATTCTTGCATGAAATTGGATTTGTTGTTGGTTAACACTATGATGAATTGCATATATATACAATTATCCATTTGTTTCATTGATAACAAATTGTTGAAAGATAATATTAATTGTTCCATCAAAATTTTGTTCTTCCAAAAGGTGAGATATTTTGGTAATTGATTCAATAACTTCTTCAGTGAGATATGGAAATAAATCAGCAATTTTATGAAATGTGAAGATAATTTTTGTCAACTGTTCTTCCATCCAATAATTTTTATGTTGGTGGCAATTAATTGTCATTGAATAGCAGGTAAACGACGAAGAACACTTGTAACTTGATAATCTACTACTTTTTCCAATTTGTCAAGATATGTATGGATACTTTAGGTCCAGCAGTAAAATGCTCCACGCCCACGCAAAGAAATCGCATCGATTGACTAGGTCTGGATCATATTCTTCAAAAAACCCCTTCAACGGTTCATTCCATTTTGTCGTATTAGAATTGGAGGCAGGATTGCGAATTTTTTTGCGTAAGTTTTTAGTTAGGTTTTCTGAGCTGGGGCGTTAGATAAGCAGCTAAATTAAAAATTCCATAGCCCGAAAATATAGTAATTAAGTATCACACATTTCTTTACTTGTGTGCCATGCACCCAGCAAGAGTCTAACTTCTGGTTTTTTTTCACGATAAGGTGCGTCCGCGCGAATAATTGACATTTCTTCACGATAGAAAATGGTATAGTCGTTCCAGCTGGTTCGTTCGGCAGTCGTATTAGTGATTTTCCTAATACTTTTTTCTTTATTTCTTTGTTTCCGTCGAATCGGATTTCGTCGAACGTATATTTATTTTTGTTTTTATCTGACCATCAGTCCGAATCGTAATATTCAGCGTGCTCGTAGTAATACACAGAATCTTGATTTGATGTAAGATACTCGCCTTCTTTGTATTTACTTAATCTTGTGATTGCGTTTTTGTTTTAATGATATCGATTCGAATAAACTAAGAATCGTGTGTAATTTTGATGGCAGTGTATTGGTGTAGGTATTCCACGATTCTTTCGGCAAGGTTGATGGTATCTCCGTTGATATCGTATTGATTTAGAAATTGTGGTTTGGAAAGTTTCGCCATGTATTTGCTTCCGCCTTCATGTAAACGTCGTTGAATAGTTTTCAAACTAACATTTACATTTCGTTTTTCCATTTCCTGTTGTATATCAGTGCGGTTGCATCAGTTTGCTTCTGTGCAAGCTCTATAATCTTTTCGTCTTGTTTCGGAGTTGTGGATCGATTTCTGCCGGATTTCGGTTCACCACTTAGATCCTTCCAACGAACCACTGTGGGCTTACTACATTTAACGTATTTAGCTGTAGCATCAAGTCCAAGCTTCGGACCTTTGGGATGTGTATCGTTTGTGAATTGGGATCGACATTATTTATGTGTAGAAGTTTGGTGCATAGAATGGCCGATAAAAGATGTCAATGATCAATGTTTGCATTATTCTTTGTTCTCGGAAAGTACTGGTACATTACACATGATCTATGGAAAGTTAAGGGGGTACGTTACTTCTGACGAGCACTGAGTTACTTTCAACGGTGGCAATCGCTCCATCCCAAACGTTCCAAATAGCGCTAGTTTTACGTGGGTACACGCGGTACTGCGATAGTTTTTCATTTTTTGTAAAAGCTATAAAATTGAGATAACCAAGTTCGTTATATACTTATATAATTGCGTAATAATAAAACGATTGACAATAATACCATTATTTTACTGCCGATTTTTAATCCTTCAACAAAACCGTCAACGACATCTCCCCAAAAGCCCATGATTTTAAAAAGATTAAAAAAAGAAAACGATTTTTTAATAAAAAATTGAGTGTCGTAAGCGTCTATTATTCGTAAAGCGTATTTTTTTATTGTATTTAAAGAAAGGAACTAAAAAAAATGATCTGCGATATCATTTCCACTCGTGGGTGGGAGCCAAGGGAGCTCAGCTGGTCATATGTTCCTCGGATCATTTTCCTCCCACACTTTTGATATCATTTCTCAGTTTAATATTACCGCTGAGCTCTCTTCCCCCGGCTCATTTACCGGTAATGTTAGTAATTGTAATGTTTCACCCAATTTGATCTTCCAAATTAGGGTTGTCTACAGCTTTTGTAAACCCATCGTTAGTTTCACGCCACAGCTTTACAGAGTCATCTTCTATCTTTTGAGGGGCGCAAAATAAACGCGAGCATTCGGCATACATAAGCTCATATTTTCTTAATTTTATCCTTCATAACAAATACAATATCCGGTCGCCGTCCTGATCGCTAGGATAGTTTCGCGGATTTTGAAAAATAGTTTCTCCCGAAACACTAAACTATAACTGGAGTAAATTTAAGATAAAATAAACAAAGGTTAAAAGTGCAAATGACGATTTTTTAATATCGCCAACCAGCCAGCTTTCTTTTTATAACGATAATTGTGGTTTGGCCATCTATGCTGGCTGTGCGTTTATTAACAATTAGAAAATAAACAAATATATAGATCAATCGAATTTCCTATTTTTAAAAAATGCATAAAGTTCAGGGACAACTATGCGTATTATTTTGATTTGATGAATTCTAACATAACACTTATCTGGCGGTAGAAGAGTCAAGGGACCTTTTTTCACTGAGGCAATTTTTTAATCTACACCACAAGTTATTCATGGATTGTTAAGATAGAAAATTTCCATCTACACATAAAGGGCATGTGGTTTAGATCATTGTTACCCTAATAAAAATTAATTAATTAATTATTTTGATTCTTTTTTTCTCGCCTCGCCAACAATTTGAAACGTGGATAGGGCTACTGGAAAGTTTCAGCGAATCTGTGAGATAGGTCATAGTTTGAAGTATCTTCACTTATTGACCAATTATTCAAAGAAAAAATAAAACAAATGAACTACATACATATCAAGAAGTAAAATAAAAACTCATGTCCTATTACGAGATGCTTCTTCATAATTGGCCATATTTGGACTAAATCAAATACCAATTCATCTTTGTATAAAATAAAAATTAAGTTTATTGTAAATAAAAAAAATGAAAATACATCAGTTTTCATAGAGAAAAGTAATTT
The DNA here is from genome assembly GCA_910591945.1 of Ambispora gerdemannii. Classification (NCBI taxonomy): domain Eukaryota; kingdom Fungi; phylum Glomeromycota; class Glomeromycetes; order Archaeosporales; family Ambisporaceae; genus Ambispora; species Ambispora gerdemannii. Next base: position 11,781 of record CAJVPL010000194.1, read on the forward strand.
TCAAATTTACAATTATTTATAACAATAAAAATATAGTAAAAATAATGATGATTGTGACGGCAAAAAAAACCAATTGACCCTTAACCATAAACTAAGAAATATATAATGAATAAGAAAATAACCATGTATCTATTTCATAGGAAAAAAATTCATGATTATACACGTGGACCAACTAAACCAGATGGAGGAGGAAGAACGTAACTTTGTTGAACTTGTTTTCCGGCATATTGATTTACAAACAATGAAGCCAAAGCCGATGTAGAATTAGCTTCGGAAGCCAAACCTACAGTCGAAATTGGTTGATCGTGACCCGAATTGGAAGGGGGATTATGAGGTGCAGATTCGGAGCCGACATTAGAACCCAAAGTTTGATCCAATCCACATAAGATGGCAGTGGTTCGACTGAGTAGCATACTAAGGTGAGAAACTTCGCGTTGCAATTCTTGACGGTGAGCTTGCAAAACCTCTCTAGTTATATTAGGGTCGCTGTTGTTAGGGGGAATATGAGGACGTTGCGTGGGTTGTTGCAAGAGATTACCAATTGGCATGTTATTTTGAGCAACTGAAGTATTCATAACAGGTGAAGGAATTGAAGTAATCGGAGGCAAGTGAGTGGTGACATTCTTATTGATAGGTGGAGAAGTAGGATTGAGCAAAGCCGAAATTGAACTAATCTGAGAAGAAGGTGCAGTGTAATGAGAATTGTTGCTGCTGCTTCCATGATTAGGAGAAGCCGAACCATCATTATTATTACTATTGTATTGAGTTGATTGGAAATTATTATCTTGAGTCGATTGGAAATTATTGTTGTTAGTAGAATAAACAGGAGGAAAAGGAATGCTGGGAGTCCTCATGATGCGTCCACCACTATTGAGATTAGCATGAATCTGCACTTGAGACAAGGATTCAACGGGACTCAAACTTCGACGTCTTTCATCAATAACGTGAGTATTCCACATTCCATTATCTCCATGAGGAGGATTGACATGTTGTTTGGGTGTGATGTAATCTTCAATGGCGGGAACTTGTCTATCGTTACCACACAGACGTTTGCTTGATGTTCCAGTCATAGAGTATTTTCTCTTTTGACCAAGTTGAGTTCCATCGCTAGAGCAATCATCCTCTTCAGACGAAAAATAACCAGGCTCGGACCCAGAAGTTGAAGAGGGAGTTGGGGGATGTTGAATGCGATTCTTACGATGATTGTCTACCTCGCGATTAGTGTGACGATGGTGAGATGTAGGTGGTGGTGAAGAAGCCAACGCAACGCGTTTACGGCGTTTGATCACCGAACGTTTCATGGCAACTGGACGGTGCACATTATGCAGCTTGAAGTAAAGACCTGGTTTGATATAATAATTAAAAAATGTTAATAGTCAAATCAAGAAATAAACAATATTCAGTAGAAAATGGTGATTAACACGTTTATTTACCACAGGCGTTGCAAATAGTGTTACCGGCTTCGTCGCGTCGCCAAAGAGGGGTGGTATTTGTACCACAATTAGCACAACTCAAAGCTTGACGATTCACTTGATGTTGGTTGTAAGCCGGACAACCATCACACGAACGAGATCCACCAGTGCCATCACAATGACCATCACCTGGACACGTTCCAGTACTAGCAGTATCAGAAGATTCAGGTGAAGAAGGTGTGGCTTTTTTGATTGCGTTACGTTTCAACCAAGGTGGACGAACAGTGTTTCTAGCCTTGAGATACAATCCTATATTTATATTAAATAAATTAGATTAATTAATATTTATTTTTACATTTACCCCCCTCTATAGTCACACTGCTGGATCCAATAGTAATTTCTTTTCATGAATGTGATTATAACGGGGTTTTTATATGATGTGACTATAGACGGTATAAATGAAATCATTAGTAAAAAAAAACTCACCACAAGCATTACAAATCGTCTCTCCATTCGGAGCTCTCCTCCACAACGGTGTAGTGGTAATTCCACAGTTAGCGCAAACAGTAGCGGATACATTGTTGTTACCTTCAGTTTTACAATTTCTGGGGTTCAACTGTTGAACAGTTCCAGACGAAGAACCTTTACGCGATTGCTGGGGTAAAATTGAATGCTGATGAAGTTCTGGTTGCAAATTCTGCATTGATTGTTGCTGTTGATAAGTCTGATGCGATGATGTCAACGAATGATGATGATGATGATGATGTATGTTAACATCAGAATGTTGTTGATTATTTAACGACATGTGACTGTTAGCAGATTGAGCAATGGGATGAAGTTGTTGCTGAAGTTGATGATTAGTTTTCATATCCAAAATATTGATAATTAATTAGAAATGCTGATAGATTGTGATGTTTGCTTTGTGGTTGAGGAGAGGCGAAAACGAGTATGGTTGCAGTAAAGAGTGTAACCGAATTCGTGGAGAAATGGGTAGATTCGAATGCTGTGGACTGTATTTTTTGTTTGGAATAGAGATAATATTCCTTTGGGTTTTTACTAAAGAGATTACTGAGTATCTCTTCTTTTTTAGAATGTGTTGTGAGCTTGTGTAAATTTTTTGTTGTGTAAATTGTTTGTTGTTGTTTAAAGGAAGGTTGGACTTTCGATGTGGTACAAGGCAAGAGTGCGGTCAGTGGTTGCGGGTCTAGAATACTTTGTTATGGCAGCCCACTGATGCATTGGACAGGTGGGTAAAATGCGTCGTTTAGAAAGACACAATGAACTATAAAAAAATAAATTAAATTAAAAAAAAAAAAATAGAAGAGCGAACAAGTCTCGCTATATTATTTATTGGCTTATATATGTGTGCGGAAGGTTATTAAAACTTCAGATATTAATTGTAGGGGTGATTATTTGTGTGCTGTTAACACGATGATTAAAGACGACAACGACGAAGACAAAAAAAAGTACATGTCATATTGATAATGAAATCGACATAAATTTATATGTTCATTTTGTCGCACAATTACGCGGATTCAATCACAAGATCATAGGCGATAAGATATCTGTGCTTTTTTTTTAAAAAAAAACAGATAAGGAGAATATCATCCATTTAGGGCTAATCGTATTGTCAATCTCTATTGTTATTCGAACAATCTATCTTATAATACCTTATATAATTATCATATTTCTGATTTGGACAAAGACCGACAATGATAAGTCTATCATCTTCATCACCAACTACTAAAGAATGACCGACAATTAAAGATGTCAAAAAATTTTGATTTATTTATTTATTTGTGTATATAATCATTTTTTTTAGCCATGTGCATCAATAATATATATAATATGTTTGATATGTAGTAATTAAAGAGATATAGTCGATAAAATCTGAATCAATGATGTAAGTTAATTCATTTATTTATTGCTTAAGTAAACGCCAAGCAACACCAATCAGTGTCGCGAAGATTTTGATGCATGTAACAAGGTACATGAAATACGTAAATATGTATATAAATATCTATAACAATATGTATAGCAAGGGGGAGTATTTAAATAACACCAAAGAGATTTTTTTGGTCAAGGATGTACATGCGCTTACCGACAATAAGCAAAGTAAAATTAAAAAAAAATGCTTATGCTCTAAATAGATCTTGATTAAACCTTTATCAACGCGTTATTTATTTATCGTCATTGAGAGATAATGCAGTGGACATATGATTAAATAATCTATGCAATTATTTTTATCAGTAAGATCAGTAAATCACTTATTTAACAATCATATTTATTGTGTGCATTACTCTTTTTGTCATTTTCTGTGCTTTTGTGAGGAGGGATGTAGACACTAAAAATAGTCTGCGGAAAAATGCTGTCTTTAATCTATGTCTTCCAATCATCAACTACTTCGAAAGACTTGAAAACAGTCAGATTGCGCCAACTCTATATAAATATTGCTGTATGTTCTGTACATTATCATCTCACATTTATCAAATCTAGTATACTGTTTTTGGACGCAATAGTGATAGCACTTTATCAAAAAGATCTAAAGCAAAATGGAAACACCGCCGTGCTTTGATCTTTTTTTTATCTAGACCGTGTGCTAATTAATCTAATATTAAAAGAATTTATTTGTATATCTTATTCTTATTATTACTATTATTATTATTAATTTTTATTATTAGCTTATTAAGAAATTGAGGCGCTCACCTATCACAATAACGTCATCACCATTATAACATATTAAACAATTGCGTCTCCCCACTTTTCCTGATTTCCTTTTCTTGAATTTTGAGAAGGTGCATATAGCGGTTTAGCCTTTTTCCTCTTCCGCCTGATAATACGTAATTAATTTGTGTTTAATGTTCATAAAAAATCAAGGATATCTGTGTGTGTTAATACATGAATGATACTAAAGAGGTTAACTAGTGGGGTTATCGTTGTCGCACAAGTTTGTTAGATTTCGAGCCTTAAATTTGAGAAGGGAAAATTAATGTTTGGATGTTGTCAATTATGTACTTTTGTGGTCGCGTGACAATAATTATCACATCTGTATCATATATTATCGTTATCAAAACCTCCTCCTTTCCCTCCATCCTCTTCAGCATCCCGGTTTTTGCCGACAGGGAGATCACTTACGTTATCCATTATACACATTATACACATTGTACAAATCTAATGGCCCAACTTCATCTTTCCTTTCAGTTATCAATTATCGGAATCCATCTGTTTTTTTTTCACCTGCTCTCTGTTTTCAATATTAACGTTAAACTAACTAAAGGCTGTTTTCTTGTGTATATCCAAGTTGTTTATGTCCAAGGAACTAAATCGGTAGATAATAACAAGATAAAAAACTTTTGATCGAGCAGGAGATGCATAACAAATGCACAGCTTTGATTAAGTCACTAATTCTGATCTTCTTGGAGGTCTTTGATAATCACTTTCGTTATCGTTATCTCATATCGGAGCTTTTAAAATTGAAGCATTCATATACTTTTTCTGCAGTGTTCGTGTTCCTATGACTTCTATTATTACATATGCAACTTATGACATCAACCCTGTTTTTGTATTCTTTTATCATGACAGGTTTAAGACATAACGAAATATATGGTTACGATCAAATTGGCAATTATAACTTGGGGCCATACCGCATACCACTGCTTAAGGTACCGTCACCTAATTTAACCTCAAAGCCATTCTTTTGATGATAAGAATTTTGAAGAAATTGTACCGCCATGAAACTTGAATTGTTCATGTGGCAGAAAAATAAATTGGACTAAATTAAGATCTAAAACGTTCTATGGGGGAAGTTTACTTTAAGCAGTGTTATATGTTAGTTTTCTGGTATTATGCGGGTGCAATTAAAAAGATTCGACTTCACTATCATGCTAATTATTACTAAGTAAATTCAAGAACTTTCTCTTTAAAGAATAGTGAATATAATTGAAATTGGCTTTTTATTATTTATGAGTTTCAATTGACATGCTTATGAATAAATGTAACCTTATTTTTACGCATTCATTCAAAAGATGTAGTGATTTCCATGATTCATTTTAACCTTAAAACTTCTGAAAAGAGATTAATTTAGTCCTCCGAGTGATTTACATCAAATTTTCGATTAGTCAATTTTGACACTTTTAACCAGGAGAAAACTAGCAATGTTCTTTTTTTACATGTGAACTGTTAGATTTATGACGATCGCCTAAAAAAATTCTATGGTGCATATCATCTAAAGTCATCAAACGTTTGTATTTTATAAACTTCTCAACTAAGAAGTAAATTCAGTAAATATGGTAGAAAAAGGCATATTCTACCATATTTACTGAATTTACTTCTTAGTTGAGAAGTTTATAAAATACAAACGTTTGATGACTTTAGATGATATGCATCATATGATGCAATAATCATAAATAATTGGCGCTTAATTGAACAGGTTTTCAAAGTGTACAATGAAAAGTATTTCTTGGCAAATGTTATCGTTATATATCCTCAATGAAGTAAAATTGTTTACCTTCTAAATTGCTCATCTTTGAAAAGGATGACGAAAAATTGTAATTTCACGAAATTGCTCATCTTGAGTGTCATAGCATCATTATTGTTTACGTTATTATTAATAAGTAAAACAGACGCATCACCTACATCTTTACTATGCCTAGTCAATAAAGAACGTACTAGGCGTTGGCGACGCGCGCTAGCGTTAGATGAGTTATGGTCTTTGCTATTATTAAATATTCGAATGAAACATGTATATTGATATTAACGTTAATATTCTTTCCGAAAAATGATACTGATATACAGACGTCTTGTAATGTCAGCACAATTGCACACAGATTTCATGGCCTCAAATAAGAATTTGACGCATGAAGATCCATCAGGTGATTTAGGCAAACGAATTGACGATCAAGGATTTGATTGGTGGCGTGCCGGGGAGAACATCGCACGTGGATTCGAAGAGTACGATGATGAAGGTGTTATGCACGCGTAAGTATTATTGATAAGCTATGTTTTTGTCACACGGAATAAATGCTAACTGATAATGATGTATCGGTATGTATAGTTGGATGAATTCTCCTGGTCATCGTGCGAATATATTGGATAGCAAATTCACGCATTTTGGTTCCGGGTTTAGGGACACATACTGGACACAGAATTTCGCGCAAGATGTGAATGGTCGTCCACCGAATGTACCTAAATGCCCGACAGAGACAAAATCAGAGGATAATGATGATGGAATGATGCTCAGGAAAATCTTCAGGAAAATCAAAAAAATAACGATTAGTTTCTTTGATATTTGAATTAGTATTTTCCGATTACAAAACCTCTGACAACAGATTGCAGTCAAACCTTGATTTACCGATCAAATTTCAAGATATCGTTAAATGCTAAATCAAGAGAATACTAATAGACATCGCTAAATTGAACGCGATTTCAATATAGTGATCTGGGACAAGAATCGCTTGCTCGCAATTTCATTAAATCGTATAGTCGTTAAATCAAGCTTTGACAGTAGTTCAGCCCTATAGTTGCTGTCCAAACTCTGGGATTTGGGCACTGGAAATACCAGGAAAAATGGTATTTTCCAATAATATTTAAAATCCCATATGTCCAAACATATTTTTTCCAGTTTGAACAGGTAAAATTCCAAATTCCAAATCCCAATTGGGATTTGGGACTTGGAACTGAACAATTTTCTTTTTTGGATTTGAACAGCAAATATAATTCCAAATGTTGGTAAAATCCCAAATCCCAAATTTTATTCACATGATATTTGATCAATCAAAAAGTAAAAATCTAGTCTTGTAGTATTACAACAAAAATCTAGTTTTATAGTATCACAAAAAAATCTAGTTTTGTGTTGTTATGTGTTCTTTACTTCTTATTATTTTCTTTTTTCAGTCTACAAAAAAGCAAATAGTTTTTCTCATCTTTTTTTTATTGGTAAAAATTTGGTTGTATCTAATTTTTTATTAAATATTTGTGTACTATTGGTTGAATTATTAATTTTTAAAAAAAGTTTTTTTTCTTATATTTCTTGGACTTTTTGGATTCTTTATCTTCTATTTTTTTTTTAATTTAAAACATACATTTCTGGTTAAAACTTTGCATTAATATGGATGAAATTAATGATAAAGGAATGGATAGAGATGGAATTTTAAGTGATTTTTTCTTAATTAATAATATATAATGATAATGCATTTAAGCCAGTTAAAATTTGGAATTTAATTAGAGTTTGGGATTTAATTAGAGTTTGGGATTTGACCAGAATTTGGAATTTGATCAGAGTTTGGGATTATAATTGTCCAAATATAATTTTTTCAATTTGGGTTATGATCTTTTTCCATCTGGGATTTGGATTTTAGTGGATATTTAAAGATTTAAAATTTGGATAGCAACTATATTCAGTCCTCTGAGTAATTTACCTCAAATTTTCAGTTAGTCAATTTTAACCAAGAGAAAAAACCACATCTTGATCAATGCTCTTCAAGTTCCAAGTCTAATTTTTTTAATGTTAGATTTCATTATATAAATGCAGAGATTATTTAAATGCATTTAAGGATACATTTAGTAAAAAATTGAAAAAATGTCGCTATTTCAAATTGTGCCTGATTTTATATGGAAGAGTGATGTCGTTATACTAAGTGATTGTTAAATCGCATCGTCGTTAAATCGAGGTCTGATTGTATCTAATTCAGTTTTTATTATACATCGACCATCAAAAGGATGACCCGAGAACCGTCATTGCTTTTGGGGACGGGAGATTTTCCTCCTGTTCCTCATTAAGTTATAATAACTTGAAGAAAATGTATAAATAATTCATTTGAACTTGGTTGAACTTCTAATATCTAAGAAATTTCTATTGATCTCTATCGTCATCAATCATCTATTTTTACAATTCCTCATGAACAACATTCTTTTGACTATTATCGTCTTCATCACCATCGGTACAAACAGCCGGAGTTTTCATTGTCATCGCGTACTCGCATTTTTCTGTCTCAGACACCGCAAAAATCTTATTTTCGGGCGAGCACTCAAATGTTACCTTCATTATTATTAACGAGAAAAGATGAATGAAAATTAGCTCTTAAGAAAACCAAATTGAATATCCAAGTATTAATATTAACTTTAAGAGATCGCTCTGGACCATTCCAGCACTTTATTCCGTGCTCGTATATTTGTTTGGTATAATATGCAGGGTCATCTTGAGATTCGGCTCCGATCCATCGTTCAAAGTTACTTTTATAAATCATTATTATAGTACGTTAATATTATGATAACCAAAGAATATAAAAGATGCATATAAATATTACCCTAAATTTGTGGATGAATAATCCTTATTGCTCTTTTGAGTTGTACTGTCGAATAGACACAAGGAATACGTGTATCTAGTAATAAAATATTGGAGAAAATCACAATATCTCAGCATAGCTTTTTATAATTACAAAAAATCATATTAATTAATTGGTGACTTACTCTCCAGTAACATGTTCAAAACATTCCCCGTCTAATTTTGCAAATTCATCACTACGTCCGTAATCTTTGGAGAATTTGCTATTAATGTCATTGATTTGATTCTCGATTTCACGCTGTTCATTTTCTGCCGAATTAAGACTATCACGTGCAACTAAGACCCCTATAATAAATAAAGATGTGTATAGTTGGTACAAATAGAGTTGATATGATAATTGATGAAGACTCACCTTTGGAAGTTCCAGGAACTACGGATTTTTGTTCTGTCCTGGTGGAAAGAGTGAAAGCATCCAAACCGATGGATTCCATAATATCATTATAGGTGATTTTAGCTGTATCGATTATTGACTCCAGAAGTGAAGGTTCTGATAAAATTAATTTATTAAAAAATATCAAGTCTTAAAAACTCATCAAGAGAACAACAATAACTCACCATCCTTTTCAAGTGGCGAATGTATTGGTGGTGCTATATCTTCCTCTGCTTCATTATCTTGATCATTGTTATCCTGTGAATCCTCTTCATCCAATTCATCCGGCAAATTCTCGTCTCTTTCGTTCTCATATTCTTTGAGAAAATCATCATAGCCCGCAATCGCGGACTTTACGGCCATGTCATGGTAATTTTGATTATGATCATTTTTTAAATCCTTGAAAATTTTGAGTAATGTATCAATGTTCTCGTGTAGCTTATCGATGCGTTCATGTAACGATTCGACGCGTTCTTTGCATTTCTTTAGCGCTTTACGTGCGACTATAAATATTAATTTCGTGTGAATTAACGGCAAAAATAGCTATGTTTACATATAATGTAATTTACCATTTGGTTTTGTGGTAAGTTGTATCTGTCTTCTTTCTTCCTCTTCAGCTTGCTCTAAAACCTCTTTTGAATAAATTGATTAGAGGTAAGTACTTTTATATGCAATTCATTAATCAATGAAGTTTTACGATTATTATATACCTTTACGCTCTTTTACTCTTTCTTTCGCGGCAAGAAGTTCAATTTGCAATCTTTCTAAATCTGCTTGTCGCTCTAATCTTAACTCTTTACCATATTCTATATATTCTCGCCTTATTCGAGCACCCTAAGAGAATTTCGAGGAAAATCCATCACCAATCAACCAACGAAAGGGTTCTGGGAAATTGCGAAAGAAAAAATTTGACACATACAACCAACTAACCTCGGCCTGTGTTCTCGCAATCTCCCTTAGGTGTTTACGATGTTCGAAGCCGACTTGTTCACAATTATTTGGGCATTGGATTTTTCCGCCATACTCGTCTGAGCCATCACAACATTCCGGTTCTATAAGAAAAAGTAAAAAATAAATTTTAATAACATGAAATTTTCAGTATTATTATACCATGAAATTACGATCCGGGTTAAAACTAACCACATTTTCCATCGTTAACACGAAAAGATTCAACGTACGCAGGAATGTGACCTTCATTCTCACAATAAAATCGACCATTCGAACATGCAGAAGTGCCTAAACACATCAATTTAAAAATTCATTTAATCATCTAATCAATTATACAAAGTCTCAGGTTTCAAATATAATTAATTAACCCACCTGGCTCATCTGATCCATCTTTACAATCACAAAAATCATCATTTATAGCATCATATGGTATTCTAGCTGAGCCGTCTAAGCATACCCAATCCGAGTCTGTATGCTCATATAAGTATATTTCTATATCCGATATAAGGTAATATCAATTAATGAAAAAAATAAATACGTATTTTTGGCCAAAGCACAGAGACAATGTCACGAGTGCATACACTCGAGATAAAATAAATACATACTCGACTTTGCAATTCCTCGAAGTCTATTGGTAGTAGTGTTACTGTTCGAGACTTTAGCCTCTGCTGCTAACAAACACGTAAGTAAAAACAAAAAATATATTCCCAGGGGAAGAAAATTTTTGATATCTAAAAGTTTTCCTCGTTCCTTGCGGTGGTTCTCAAACATATTTTTGTGAAGGTGTAAAAACAATTGCCAGAGTTGTTTGATTGGCTGATATTCTACATATTTTTCGTCGGCATACATGCATTATTGTTCTATGTATTACCCACTTAAAATGATGGCATTGAAGCTGTATAGCACGTGTCAAGAGAATAATTAATGGCTTATTTTGATCCCTTCTCGGGCCTTTTCCGTTCTTTTTGGTAAAGAAACAGGATCTACATTACAGTGCGAGACTGAGTCAGTCATGCGACCATCTTTTATCTTTTCATTATGTATTATGTGCATAAAATGAGTAAACGTTTTAGACACATTCTGTATCAGAAGATAACGTGTACAAGAAAATATGTAAATCACCGATCTTGGCTACTACGCCTTTTTATCTAAATCTCACTCTAAATTCTCTCCCCAACAAAAAAGCAAGATTATCAAAATCAAAAAGAATGTCGTGGAGAATAAATTGATGACTTTTGCTTTTTTTGTTAAAATTGTTTTGGTCATTTCGCCCCAAAAATACTTATTATCATCATTTGACCAATAGTTAATAGAATCAATTACCGTTACCGTTACTTATTTCTTGTGCATTGTTTGGAATTTCGGTCACACCAATCATCCAGCCAATTATAAATATTTTGCATACTTATTTGCAAAATGTCTATTCTGTAATGCAATAATTATGGCCACATGACCCAAATCATAATAGGCCCTGTCACACCAAAAAAGTTTTAAATACAGATAACTGGTGTCATTTTGTCTCGTTTGAAACATAAATAAATACTCGCTCTATTTTTACGTTTTTTTAATCAGACCTCCCTCTTCTCTAGTGATTAGTTAAATTACTTTGTTTATACCCCTCTAATCAAATCAATAAATCAATACCTGTAAACATTTAAGCATTCCGAAAAATTTATTTAATTCGTTGAAAGTACTTTATTAAAAAGTGTTCGTAAACAATGAAGCTTTCTATAGTTTTTTCACCAGTAGTTCTTTTACTCGCTCCATTCATTCTCGTTGTGATGGCGTCATTTACCACAGTCGCTGTTGTCACTTCTGCATTAGCTATAATAGTCCTGTGGGTACGACTAGGTTTTCTCATCGCGGAATTCTCGGGTGGTGTTGTAATGGACATTGCTAGTTGGGGAATGAGAAAATGGGTTAAAGTAGAAGACGAGACCAAAGTCAAAGTCTCTAAAATCAAAGTCGTTGATAAAAAAAGAAACTCGAAGGATTACAGCTCATATCATCAACAAAAGCAACATTCTTATTTAAAGAAACAACAACAGCAACAGCGTAAACAGAAGGGAATGTATCCAATTGCTACCACAAAAGTTAACAAGCTTTCTGTGGATTTCGATGAAAAAACTCTCTTAAAAGAACGCGACAACTACGAGTTACATAATGGCGAGTTTTATACGAAACGTCCACAAGGAAGAAGAGCGAAAAGTGGATATGTTTGATGACGTTTTGTGGTATTATAGCCAGGCTGTTTGAAAAGAAAAACAAACAATTTAGGTGGTGTCATTTGTAAATCCAAACCATTCAAAACAACCTTTTCTTTAATTGTATCATAATTTCCTTGCATTTAATTATACTCCAATCACACTTTACATATTGAGATTTTGGGTGAAAGGGTGGACGTATAGATAAATATTTATTTAATGAAGGTGGTTGAATAGGCAAGGCTCTTGGCTGGGCTTTAGATAATCTCAATAGGACTCGAGCATTTTTCTTTTTTACAGTAGCATAATTTAAACAAATTTTAATATTATTATCGTATCAAACGCGGGAACGTTTTTTGTTCTGTCTGTAGAATATTAATTTTTGATTTTTGATCGTTATCGGAAAATAAATTTCTAATCTAACCTCCATTCATCCCTGTTTCCTGATCAGCATTATGTAATGCCTACAATTAGATATCTGCATTATGATGATATGTTACGTCATAAGCGTCATAAAGCAGCGAGAGTTGTATATGTATATATTAATCACACCTACAATTAAACTTGTTAAATTCATTGTATAAGGTAGCGGTAGGTATCATTAACATTCTGGTTTAACTTGTCACACTAAATCGTTGAGTCATTTGATTATATCGATATTATTGATAAAAGTAGATTATTCCATTTTTGGATGGTGCTTAAATTTGGTAAATTTTGTACTTGGAGGACCTGTAAGAAGGGGGGCGTTCTGGAAGGATGGCTATTGTCAGGGCTTGACGAATTCCACATTTTCGAGACGTGGGCTGAGAACTAAGGCCTCGCAAACTCGAAGGAGGGAGTGATCGCACTAGATCCAGGCATGCGAACGCTTGATCTGAGCGGACAAGCCATGGAATGGGCAAAGGTGATATCGGCAAAATTTATCGGCTTTGCCATGCGTCCAGGAGAAGAAGACTGTCACCGTAAGCTTGCCGAATGGTTGTGCCAGAATTATCGCGGCGGATCCGTCCCACGGCCGCACGGGCGATGTTGACGTAGGCGCACTTCCGATTTCGTCAGCAACTTCTGCGGAAAAAGTTTCGTTTTTGATCTCCAAGTAGGTTCCGTTTTTGATACAGTGGTCATCATAAGTATCCAGAATTTAGTTTTTTAGGTACAACTTCACAAAAATTCATTTAAACATATGAAATTCCATATATAATACATGGTATGGGAAATAAATTTATCTAATATCATAACTACACTTAAATTAATAAAATTTTGCGTAAATTTATGCTAAAAATTGCGAATTGGAACATTTAAAAATTAAGGAGGATAACAAGATTCTAAAAAATATTTTCACTAATCAATTTTGCAAATATTTTTAAGGAACATATTTTCATATCTTAAAGAATATATCTATAATTTTTCAATTGAATTTATTTCATTAAAAAAAGGTATAATTTTGCTAAATTTCTTAATAAATTATAGTAAAAATAAAAAAAAAATTCAATTTTTACTATGATTTATTAAGAAATAAAGCAAAATTATACCTTTTTTTAATTGATCATTATGAAATAAATTCTTTAAGATATGAAAATATGTCCCTTAAAAATATTTGCAAACTTGATTAGTGAAAATATTTTTTAGAATCTTGTTATCCTCCTTAATTTTTAAATGTTCCAATTCGCAATTTTTAGCATAAATTTACGCAAACTTTTATTAATTTAAGTGTATTTATGATATTAGATATGGAATTTCATATGTTTTAAATGAATTTTCGTGAAGTTGTACCTAACAAACTAAATTATGGCGACCACTGTACATGTCACGTTTTTCCTAATGCACAAAATTTCCATTCGGAAAGGTATAATACAAGTACACAAGAAATTGAATATATTTTTTATTGAATAAAGAAAAAACGCGACTTTAATAACGGCGATTAATTTGGGGTCATGTGATTGTATGCATGGAGGAATACCTATCAAAATCTGGGTGGGTCCAAGGTCTTCCGTTGCCCGAAATGTTGATTGCGAGCTAATCGGAATGTTAATGCAACATTCTCCTACCCTTCCTCACCATCCATAAACCGACGGAGATGGCTCACGCCGGACTTGTACAGTAAAAAATGTACTTGACAAGAAACAACGAAGAAATAGCAGAGTACATGAACGTGAAATTTATCGTAAATTGGTCGGTTTTAGTAAACTCTACGCTTGTTATTAGTAAAATAGATTGTTCGATCAACTCTAGATTTTTTTATATTACACAAACGATAAAAGCAATTTATTTATATTATTTTACAAAAGTATATGTATAAAGTTGTTTTTGTAGCTTCTAAATAGTTTTGTGTTTGATAGGTGGTTTTATTGGCACCACCCAATAAATAAACAGTCCACTCGCTATAATCGTAGAAAACACACCCCCAAAATGTCTATTTAAATTGTCTTTTCAATAGATTTTTTGCTCTAATAACATCGGACAAATATGATAAATTCAATTGTATCTTGTTGTCATTAGGTTTTCTCGCGTTGAACCTCTCGGTTGTTGATTTATATATCCACCTTGTAGTCTACTATTCCCATTAAATGGAATCATATTGTTGCCATTCGATACGTCTCGTCGATCTCGTGAATCTCGTGAATCTCTGCGATCTGCACGAGGAAGTCTATTACCTCGAATATCATTATTGCTACTACTGTTCATCCGGCGACTGCTGCTATTTCTATTCGTCCCATTCACGTTTCCCCCTCCTGCTACTCCGGCTCCATAATTTGAATCACGTTGATGATTCGGATGATGATAATTATTTTGAGGTTGATTATTATAATATTTCGATGAAGACCATGAATTTTTACGTAATTCCTCCAGTGTTGAGTGCATTGATCTTGGCCGAACTTTTGGAGAGCTCGTATAGCCATTTGTATTACTGTATACATTATTATCTCTACCTTGATATGGCCCTTGATTGAAGGGGACCTCTGAGTATTTAAATTGAGAGCTTCTTGGCGAATCACCACTATTACCATAATGCGAAGCATACCGATCATTTGTTGAAATTTGCAATTTCTGAGGTTCATTTTGGTTTCTTTGATAATTGCGCGATTGTCTTGATGAAATATTATTATCATTATATGGTTTGAAAGGAGCAGAAGAACCCGTTTGTAAATAAGGCGGGAGAGGAGGAACAGGTGGCGCATTAGATAAATCATAGTACGGTTGATCCTGTGTTAGTAGATTTGGAAGTGACGAAGAGTGGCGAAGATCCGAATAATTGCTATGCATCTGGGTGGGTAATGAAGTTCTTCTTAACCCTTCTGGAATTGGGGAAAGTCTCGGTGAAAATCGTTTAGAATTACGCTTTGACGATGATAAATTTCTCTGTTGATTCGATGATGAAATTTGTGACGGGAGATTCCTTTGTTGATTTGATGGAATTTGTGACGGGGGATTCCTTTGTTGATTTGATGGAATTTGTGACGGGGGATTCCTTTGTTGATTTGATGGAATCTGTGATATTAGATGAGTAGACACTGATGGTATCATTACAACAGAAGGTGGTATAGGAAGAGGTTTATTCTGTGGATGAGTTTTTGTTCGTCTATGTCCAGGCACAAATTTTTCATTATGGGAAATTGAATTTCGTGTTTCTTCTCTTGATAGACGGGGTAATTGTTGATTATTAGACGGTGATGGTGGTGGCGGTGTTCTTGGAGTTGGAGGTGTTGTGATTACAGTTGGTACAGTTAAACCGGTTACGGCTGATGTTGATTTTGATCTCCTTCTTGATTGTTGTTGTATATTATTAGACAATTTTCTTGCAGGTGGATCAAGTGGTGCTGCATCACGTGTACTACCAAATGTCTGAGTACGTTTACGTCGAAGAGGCGGCGGTGATTGTTGTTGTTGCTGCTGTATTGATAATATTATTGGCGGTGCTGGTTGTGGAAACGGTAATTGATTCTGTTGTTGTCTGTCTCTTGATCCATCATTTCTTTCTGAAGATCTCTGAATTCCCGGGATCTTATTTGTTGAGATATTCGAATTACTAGGTGCAGGCTTTAATGCTGGGGGATGTGGTTGGATTTTATTTGATTCGAGCACGCTCTCTTCCACTTTTTCCAATTTTGGGCGATGTATAAAAGGTGACGGTGGTCGATCTGCTATATGATCTATATCCAAATTGTTTCTTTGATTAAATAGCTCAGTTGTCGTTATTGAAGATCGATCAACTGGTCGAGATCTCGGAGCTTCTAGATCTAGCATAATTCCAGGTGCGTGTGAACTGCTAAGATTTCTGTAGCTATATAGTACTACTATACCTGACGCTATCTGTTATATTTTTACATCGGTTACTAAGATGATTTTAATAAAATCGCTAACGAAACAAATCATAAAAATCTAAAAATGTTTCACGTACCAACAGCGTCTCCTGGATCGATACCTGAACAATCGCCGCTTTTTGTGCAAGTTCAACTCGATCCTCTGCACGCGGATATTCGGTTTCATATGGTGCATTGTGATCTATTAAATTCTCTATTGTTTTATCTTTTAGCGTGAATATGAACACTAATTTCACCGCTTCAATTATACTTAGGAATACTGTGGCGAACCAGTGGTCGCGCACGTATCGTGAACATAAGACCATGTTGTTCTAGTTATTTTAAGGGGGCAATTATTATTTTTTTAATAAATCGATTTTGATTTCGATTTACGAAGTGGATCAAGTAAATACCTTGCTGGCACCCAAGATCCCCCATAAGCCTGACGGCGCGCAAACAAGATACGCGGCTGCATAACATATCAGAAGTGGGCCTGTGATATGAATTGTAGTCACTATTGAAATAATTTAAAAGTTAATTAATGAAGAATGCCAGATAAGATTAAAATATCTTGAAATTTACCATTTATTCCAGAGAAAGTTAGCACAGCGACTGCTATTCCAAAACACTATATCAAAAAAAATAAACCAAATTTAGAGAGAATAAAACAAACAAAAACAAACAAAAACAATAACAAAAACAACAACTCACAAGAAACAAGGCTGATATACAAAACACGTAAAAGCGTGGAGAAATTTGAGGCATTTCACAAAAATACTTTGTAGGTAAAGTGTCCTTTTTTTTTGTCCTTTCAACGTACGAAATACGAAATAAAATAAACTCTAAGCTCTTTATAGTTTGCTAAGGTAAATCGCACTTTAACAAACTATAGATATATATTTAAGTTGTAACGTATATATTACGAATATTGTGTATATATATATATATAGAAAAGGAGTTTGCACCGCAAAGACTCCAACCTTTCCGTGTATCAGCAATAATTTTAACGGGTTAGCGAAAAAGCATGTGGCGAACGGCCAGCGTTTTTTGGATTTTTAGAATATGTACAAAAGCGAGAACCACTCTATATATATATATATACGTATTATTTATTTATGCGGCTTTATGTACGTCGCTTTTCTTGGCTCTGCCAAAATTTTCGAAAAAAACGGGTTTTGCTTCCAAAAAAATTTTCTACTACTAACTACTTAAGACCACACACAGAAAAAAACGTGAAAGGGGCGAGAAGAGAGCTATATAAAAGATTGGAGACGAGTACTGCTGCCGTACTCCTACTCAACAACGAGCGTAGAAAACTCCAAGTCTGACTGGTACTAAACATGGAAAAGATAAAATTTACATTGTTATAAATATTCTGGTATTATAATATTCTAAATGCCAAACATGGTAGAAAAAGAGCATGTAACGAGAAATATACTAGGTAACCTCTAAATGCAGCAACTTTATTTGAATGCCTAATTTGAGAGGCGTATGTTCAGTTAATCACCGCATAACGATAATATCCAAGAAAGGTTAAGAAAAATCGGATAGACATTATTTGTTTGAATATGCAGGGCACGTACAAACACAAACACACAAAGACATCGTATATATAGTCGAATCGCCAATTCGTTGATCAATGATTCTTTTTTGCTTGTTGCCTCAGATCGTATCGATACAATTGATTGGGTAGCGAAAACTTTATATGTACATTGACACACGTAAACCATCACCCAATTAAAGAGATCAAATCAGAAACACAATGATTGTATATTTGAATAAAATTTACCAGTAAATTCAACATGTTAAATTTCGTAACTTTGTGGTACCTACGAAGCAAAGTGAACGATCTTTTAGAGTGTAATGAAATGCGAGTTACTTTTTAATTATGGGAAAAAGTTATACGTAATATTCAACAAAGCTCCAAATTTCTATCCAATCAATGATCACTCGATAATAAACCAGGAAAATCAAAAATAAAATTAAAAAACAAATATATCAATCAATGCCTTTTACTTTTCTGTGAAAGTAATCAAAATAGTCAGGCAAAAAAAGATCAAGATAGCTTTAATTCTTGGGACAAAGAATCGATAGCTCTAATTTCTGGGATAAATGCATCATGGGCAAAGAATCATAGCTCTAATTCCGCAGATAACAAAGTAAAAGGCATGGATTAGAAACGTGATGCATAAACTTAAAAGAGAGAACAAAAGAACTTGAACAGACGAAAGCAAAAAGATCCGGATATTTTTGGGTGGTGATCATTATTATGTAGACCAATGAAATGTAACACGTTTAATGTGAAATGTATGGTGCATAACATCCAAGTCATCAAACGTTTGTATTTTATAAAGTGAATAAACTTCTTTACTAAGAAGTAAATACAAAATTTAATCCGTAATTATGATAGAATAAGCCCTTTCTGAGCATATTTACGGATTAAATTTGTATTTACTTCTTAGTAAAGAAGTTTATCCACTTTATAAAATACAAATGTTTGATGAGTAGATGTTATACACCATAGAACAGATATTTTTATAATTGTTATTTGTTGTTAAAAACTATCAATTTCATGAAACATTTTCCGAAAGCATTTTAAGAGAGTTAGATAATTGTGAATGAAATTAATATTAAATTGTTATATTACAAACTTTACAATAAATCATATAATTAAAATAAGTGCTGAAATTTGAGATTAATAATAATATTTATAATTTTAAAGCAATAAAATTCAAAAAGAAAATATTTCTCTATTAATATTTTTTTTGTTAAAAAAATCGAGTTTTTTCAATATATGGGTCGGTACAAAAGATTTGTACCTCAAAATTAAAATTAATAATTGATTTTAATAAAAATCATTCAAAATTTAACTAAACTATAATTTTTTATACTAAGTAAAACTAATTATTTATATTATTTATATTATTTTCTTGTACTTTTATTCAATAATAAATGAAACAATACTTTTCTAAAAAAATAAAATAAAATAAAAAATATATTTTAAGTATTATTTTTATTAATTTGCAATATTAGAACTTCAAATTATGCAGACATATTGCTATATATTTAATAAAAATTTAGTAATTATTGCATAATTAAATCTCAAAATTTAACAATATAATAAAAGTTATGAAATAAAAATTCAAAAAAGTTATTATATATTAGTAAAAAATTTTTTTATAAAATATATATATTAAAATATGGTGACAATCAGAAATAATACAATATCAAAATTTATTAATTAAATATAATAAAATGCAGATTTTTCTTTTTATATAAAAGTTTTTAATTTTACTAATAAATATTTTTTATTTTTACATTAAAATAAAAATAATATCATATATATTTTTTTCAGATTTTTTAGATTTAATTTAATAAAGCTGTTCTAATTATATATAAAGTCAATTATTTTTTTATATGTTTTAATTATAAAAAATAATTGATTTTATATGCAATTAAAACAGTTTTATTAGATTAAATCTAAAAAATCTGAAAAAAATATATGTTAAAATATGTGACATTATTTTTATTTTAATGTAAAAATAAAAAATATTTATTAGTAAAATTAAAAACTTTTATATAAAGAAAAAAATCTGTATTTTACTATATTTAATTAATAAATTTTAATATTATTGTATTATTTTTAATTGCTATTATATATCTATTTAATTAATTCTAATATATAATAATTAATTAAATAAGACAAAATCAAAATTTTGTTTACAAAAATAATTTATTAATAATTATTTGAAATATAGAATTTTTTTTGTATTGACTTATATAATCTTAGTTTATAATTAAATTATATTAGATTTTTATTAATTTATATTTTTATTTTTTATATGTATCTTAATATAAAAAACTAATTTTGTGATTTTTATTTGTTAATATTTTATAAACTGAATTAAATTAAGCTTTTATTTAAATTTAAATTTAATTCAAAATTCAAATTAAATTTGAATGAAAATATTTATTAAAAATATTTTACCAAATATTAAAAGCTAAAATTTTAATAAATTAATTTGAGTTTATTTTTGATCTTGTACATAGTAACTGAAATAATAAAATTTTCTTCATTATAATAAATTTTTATTTTATTATTATTCTAGTTCATAGTGTTACCGTTTTGAGTTTTGCATATGAAAGTATTTCAAAATGGCAATAGTGACTATATTCACGACAATTTACTTTGAATATTATAACTAAATGGTGTTTGTGACGATAAATGATATTTCTTGACAAGATAAAAGTGATAAAGATACTAAACTAATAACAAAACTAAACTAAAAGGTAAACTTAACCAAAAAGTACTTAAAATTTCAAATATAGATCAATTTAATATGTCAAACCAAAAGAAATTCAAAACCAAAACTTAAGAACTTAAAATATGAACTAGAGAACTTAAATCAAACTGAGAGAACTTGATTTTTATTAATTATTAGCACTTGTATTTATATATGTTTTTGTATTATAATGACATAGTGTGATACAGTAATGTACAATATAGTGCAGCATGACGCAGTTGCAGCACAACATGTGATACAGTAAATCTATATTAATACTATGAAATTATTGGTTCTCTTTTAAATTACACGAAATTTAACTATATTATAATTAATAATCTTGTTCTACATCTAAATATCAATAGCAAAAATAGAAAATAAAGACTAAACTTAAAATAGATAATTATGAAATTTGTCAAGAAAATGACGTGATAAATATGTTCATATAAGATAAATATAGAAAATAGATAATACAAGAAAGAAAAAGGGAAAAATAGAAAGAAATAGAAGGGAGTAGAATATTATCGAACCAATTACGTAGTCTAAATATCATAGTGACTAATTTTATCATGCCGCATCTTTTGTTTACGTGTTCTTTTGAAATTATAGTCAATTTTGAATTGGTGACTGGGCCCTCGACTTTAAGAGATTTGCTCCGCAAATCAATTATTATTGATTATAATAATTGGTTCCAATTTGTTAAATTCGACATATGACTTTAGATGATCACCATTATAAGGGTTTTTTAATACTTTTTCATTCAATGTACGAAGTTTATATGCACCTTTATCGAAAATATTATGAATGTAGAAGGGACCTTTTCATTTTTCGCCAAATTTTTCGTGATGCCAATTTTGAGTTTCCATTCTTTTCATCAAAACTTTTTGTCCAATTTGAAATGTGATTGGTGTTTTCTTTTTATCATACTGCTCTTTTTGTTTAATTTGCGCTTTATGAATGTTACTAAGAGCTGTTTCACGTGTTACTTCCAATTCATCGATGATTTTGCATGCTCTCTTAACAATGGCTTCTTCCATTGATATTATTTCTTCATTATCCAGATCTTTGAGTTGTAGTTTGAGTGATGTGATGACTTGACGACCATAAACTAACTGAAAAGATTCAAATTTTGTTGTATCTTGTTTCATTGTTCGATATGCAAACAAAACTGATGGTAAATAATGATTCCAGTCTTTCTTATAGAGTTGAACAAACTTTGATAATGAAGTACAAAGTGTGCGATTTAGCCTTTCAACGAGTTCATTGGTTTGAGAATGGTAGAGTGCAGATAATCGATGTTTGATTTGATATTTTTCTAAAAGTTCTTTGATGATTTCATTAACAAAGGTGGTATTTTGATCGCTTAATAATTCACGTGGAAATTCATGTCTCATTATAATATCTTCATAGAGAAAAGATATAATTGATTGTGCTGATGTGTCTTCAATTACTCGTGCTTCTGCCCATTTGGTTAAATAGTCTATGGCGACTACAATATATCAATTTCCATTGGTGATGACTGGTAAGGGACCTATGAGATCAATTCCAACTTTTTCAAATGGTTCTTTTACAGTGATTGGTGTTAAAGTATTATTTTTATGCAGCCGTCCTTTCTGTTGACAAATATCACATGTCTTAATGTAAGCTTCAATATCATGATATATCTGGGACCAATAATAATTTCGCATTATTCTGTTGTATGTCGTTTCAATTCCAAAATGTCTGGCAGTTAAGTCTGAATGATTACTAAATAATATGTTTTCTACTTCCGTTGATTTGATGACTTGTAGTGGATGCTCAACATCTGATTTGTTCCGCTTGAATAATTTATAATAGTTAATAAAGTATCGTTTTGATTCCGCCAGCAGCCATTTCCGTCTATCCTTTGTATAGTTGTCCAGTATAGTAAGAGAATTCAAATAATTATAAATATCGACGTAATTTTCCAAATTTATTTGATAGTGTTATCGCTTTCTGGTGTGTGTTGTATTCAGAAGAATGGGTCAACATTCGAATGGATTCGTCCAGGTTTATGTTTGATATTAAAGTTATATTCTCGCAGTGCAATTATCCATTATGCAAGTCTTCCGGGTGGATTTGGTTTATTGATCAACCAAGTCAATGCTGAATAGTCAGTGATGATAGTAAAAGGTATGGTTGATAAGAGGTAAGGTCGGAAGAGTTTTACGGCCCAAATCACACCTAAACATTCCAATTCGGTTGTGCTATATTTCTGTTTTTCTGTCGACATTCTTCTGCTTGCATATGCGATAACGTGTTCTTTTTCTTCGCTGTCATATTGAGCTAACACAGCTCCTAAACTGAGTCCAGAGACATTAATAAATAGAGTGAATGGCTGTGAAAAGTTTGGATAAGCGATAATGGGTGGTGAAATAAGATGCCGCTTCAATGTGTCAAATGCTTTCTGTTGCTTTTCTGTTCAAATATAAGGTTGATTTTTCTTGAATAGTTTGTGGAGTGGTGCTACTATCTTTGCAAAGTCTTTGATGAAATATCTGTAGTATGAGACGAGACCAACGAAACCGCGTAATAATGTAAGATTGGTAGGTATGGGAAATTCTTTAACTTTTTCAATCTTTGCTGGATCCGGTCGAATATCTTCTTTTCTGATGATATAGCCTAGGAAAGGAAGTTAATTTTTGGCGAAGTGGCATTTGTCTGATTGTAATCGTAGTCCAGCTTGTCAAAGTTTGTCCAAGGCTTTCCGAATATGTTGTAGGTGTTCATCAAATGTTTCCGAATATATTGTGACATCGTCCAAATAAACAATGATAAATTTTCCAGTGTATTCTTTAAATATTCAGTTCATTAGTCTTTGAAAAGTGGCAGGACCATTAGTTAGGCTGAATGATATGATATTGAAATAGAACAATTCTTGATTGGTAATGAATGCTATCTTTTTTTTATCTTTCAGGTGTATTTTGACTTGTCAAAAGCCACTTGCGAGATCCATTATAGTAAAGTATTTAGCGTTCTTAAATGAATCTAACAATTCGTCGATTCTTGGAAGAGGGTATCGATTTTTTTTAGTGATTTTGTTTAATTTGCGGTAGTCGACACATAATCAAAATTTTGTGTGCTATTATTACGGAAGCAGACCAAGGACTATCTGAATGGGATATTATTTCATTGTTCAACATCTTTTGTATTTCATCCTCTAAGAATGCATTTTCCAAGGGTGATTTTTGATAATACAGACGTAGGGTAATGGATCATTCTTCCTCCAAATGGATTTCATGTTGTATCATGTTGATACGGCCAGGTTCATTGGTGAAGAGATCATTATATTCAACTAGGAGTTGGTTAAGTTGTTCTTGTTGTACTGAACTTATGTCTGAATCAATTGAGATGGTTGTTGCATTTAATGACAGTTGTGAGCAAATTTTCAATTGATTGTGTATTTGCTGTTCTTTAGTACATTGATATCAGTTAAGATCTTTTTGATCATGTTTGCATTCATGGTAATCTTCCAGGCATTCTCCACGAATTCTTTCAATTTTGATTTGATCAATTGTTTCATCATTTATTTTTATTGATTCTTCTTGAATTTTTATCTGTAAGATGGATTGATCATTCAGTTCTTCATTAACAATGTAAAGAGATTGATCAATCAGGTCTTTATCTTCATATTCTTCTGGATCGATTTTATCTGATAATTCCATTTCATTTGGTTCTAGCATTTCTTCAAATTTGGTTG